>PVKA01002373.1:98329-126387 GCA_004027165.1 Ctenomys sociabilis
TGTGTGTGTGTGTGTGTGTGTGTGTGTGTGTGTGTGTGTGTGTGTGTGTGTGTGTGTGTGTGTGTGTGTGTGTGTGTGTGTGTGTGTGTGTGTGTGTGTGTGTGTGGTACCAGGGATTGAACTCAGGACCCTGCACTTGCCAGGCAAGTGCTTATTCTACTGAGCTATCTCCCTGGCCCTACTAAGTCCACTTAGGTCAGAAGAAAATATGTATGTGTGTAGATTCTGAATAAAAACTATAATCTTAGGGCCCGGTGAGATAGCTCAGTGGTCTAAAGTGCCTGCTTAAGCAAGCATAGGTAGCTCAGGTGACCATGGTTCCATCCCCAGCACCACATGCCACCAGCCCCGCCTTCAGGGTGGGCTAAGCAGGAAAAAAAAACGCCAACTATAACCTTGTCTGTGACAATCAGTTAGAAAAATATAGTCAACTCTAATTTACCACTAAACTTTACTTTGAGCTTTCAAAAAAGGAAAATCCAATCCTCTACTGGTTTTGTAGACATCTTTCTACCCCACAGAAGAACCAGTGAGTGAATCTAACTTAAGTGGACCTCCAAGTTCACAGCTTTTGAAGCTCTCCAGAAGTTACCTACAGGCCCTAAGGGCTTTCTGACCCAGCAGAGCACAGGTTACAGGGGGTAGAGTTGCTCCTGAGCAATACTAGTCTTCCCTTTAGGCCCAGCACAATGTCCAGCTGCCTGCACTCACTCTTTGTGCCCCCCACACAGGCAGGACCTGCAAACTGCTCTCTGCCAGCCTGGCTTGGTCAGCAGCAGGCAGGGAAGGAGGGCAACAACAAGCCGTCCCTCCAGCATCCCGTCAGCAGCACAGTGTGCAAGACCCCATACCTGGAGGCAGGGAGGGGAGCGAGGGCCACCAGCCACGAGAGGCAGTACTCCAGCTGCTATGGAAATTCTTGCCTGCCTACAGATGGCACTGCCAGCGGGAGCTTGTGTACAGAAGACACTCCCAGCAGGAGGTCACTAAGCAAGGGAACAGAGGCCCAAGAGACTACACCTGAAGCTTTGATTCCAAGTGCACAGGGCTGGAGTACGACCACCCAGCTCCAAACCTGGGCCCTCCATTGTGCCATGGAGAGCCTGACTCTGGGGGCAGCTGTAGAATTAGGGCCCTGAAGGACCAGGCAGCCCTTTCAGCAGGGTGTAGAAACACAACAGAACGGGATCTTGCAGCCTCTACCTGAGGGAGATGCTTGTACCAGAAAAGGCACAGGTGCTGCAGATCCATGGTGAGATCCACAGGGTCCATGCTTCCAGAACCAGGCTGAGGTGGAGAGCTCGGCCCCTCCCCCTAGACCCAAGAGGCCAAGGCTCAGCTGTCCGGCCAAGCTAGTGTCCTCTGTCCTCAATGGACACATGCAGTCTTGGCATGGGACTTCCTGGGTAAAATCCCTAGCAGTGAGCTGACAAGTTGAGTTATACAAGCACATGTGAATGAATACAGCTCGGGTGCAGACCGTGCGAAGGGCCCGCATAGGTGCCCACATGTGCACACGCCGAGGCAGCCTGCTGTGCCCACTGTTTGCTGCCATGTGGCCAGCACTCCTTTTTTTCTGTCCCTTTCTTTTCTTTGTACCAAGAATCAGACTTGGGACTTTGCACTTGCCAGGCAGGTGCTTACACTACTGAGTTATCTCCCTGGCCCAGCACTCTTTTTTTTCCAGGATGCTGTGTATCTTTCTTCTGAGCATTTAGGGCTGTCTATAAACAAGGATATCCATCCAATGAGGTATTCTCTTTCTGTTTTGTGCTTTTCGACTGTTAGTTCATTTTGGGTAATGGGGACTAAACCCAGGGTCTTCACACTGAGCTATACCCTCAGCCCCTCTGAATTGTGAGACAGGGTCTGGCTAAGTTGCCCAAGCCAGGTTGGAACTTGTGAACCTCCTGCCTTAGCCTCCTGGTGGGCAGGATGACAGCTTGTCCAGTTGTGCTTAATGACGCACTGACCAGTGAGTGCTCCCTGTGGGGGTGCTGGATTTTCCTTCAGGACACCACCTGCCTTCTCAGGACACTAACAGTGAAAGCTGGCACTCTTGCTCTGGGCCTGGTTTTGACCAAGGCAGGGGCACACGGGAGGGGAGATGGGCACACCACAGAGCCAGCCAGTGTGTCCCGTGTTAGGAAAGCTGTGGGCTCACTGCTGCAGCCAGGTAGGCTTCGGCTTGACACTTAAGGACAGACAGATGAAGCCAAAGGTGTGCCAGTACAGCACCGGAGGAGGCCAACAGCACAGGGGGTGCTGCTGGGATGAGACAGGGCTGACAGGAGGAGCCTCAGCAGTCAGGCTTCCTTTCAAGGGAACGAGGGACCCTGACTGGCACACTGGAAAAGAGTCGGGGCATCGAGAGGCACTGAGAACACCAGGTTGCAGCAGTCTGGGCTGACAGGGAGAGCGCCCACTCAGCAAGCTGCCTCCCCTTCCCACTGGGGCCTCCCATCCATCCCCGCACTGCACCTGTGGGCCATGCTCTGGCCTGGTCCTGAGCCCCAGTGACCACAATGACCACCACCACCACTCCCTGGTACACACAGACAAGACACAGAAACACCCGCACACTAGGAGTGCTGCTGAGCCCAACACTGGGCCACTGGGCATGTCAGGGCCAGAGGCTGTGCTCACTGCCACTGCTGAGGAGCACCTGTAGAGCACACTCCAGGAGCCAGAACGCCAAGCATGCTTGGCTGATGGTCACTGGCAGAAGAGCAGCCCTGTCCCGCCCTTCCTTACCCTCAGCTGATATATTCAGGTGATTCCTCAATAAAGCGCATCAGTGCTGTCAGCCTGGTCTCTGGGGTCCTCCATCATACTCACCACAAGTGGCGCCTCAACAGACTTGACGGTATGGTAGGTACCCCCGCGCCATATGATGGACACTGCGCCCAGGTCTTGGGCCCCGCGTTTCATTCAGGTTCTCGCTCTTTTGCAAGCCCCGCACCCACATCTTGGGCCCCACATACACATTTTGGGCCCAGAGCTTCGCAAGGAGCATCACCCACAGGCATGGGCTCTTGCTGCTCTGTTGCAAGCTAGATATTGTAAGGTTCCTTACTGTACGCTGTGTGTATTGGGACCTACTCCTTCCCTTCCCACTGCTTCGCTATGGAATCCAAACACCTGGACTATCTTACTCAAGCAGGTACAAACCGCGGAGCACCATGAAGGTCGCTCATTCCCTGCAAGGCTAACATCCACCCTTCTCACTTTTCAGGCTTGCCTCATGGGTTCTGAAATGCCGGGAGAAGGGACCGTGGCATTGTCTCTCCTCAGCCCTAACGAAGGAAGCAAACTTGAGAGTGATGTAAGTTCCTCTGATCAATTAGAACAAGACCTATAGATGGCCTGTAGCAGCCCTTCAGCCCCCAAGGCTTATTTCTACCCTGGCCTCAAAATGGCGACTAACAAAGAAAAAAGGCTCCAGCCACTTCCTCCTTCACTTCCTCCTTCAGCTTGCCTGGTTGGGCACTCGGAAAAACCTTCAGAAGATCTCCTAGCAACCAAGCAGAGTCATCCTCGTGTACTGTTCCCCCGCCATCTGGCTGTGACCCTTGAGAGCCCTGAGCAGCCTTCAAACACAGCTACTCATGAACTCAAAAGATGACAGAGGGGCTGGGGAGATGGCTCAGTGGAATAAGTGTTTCCCTGGCAAGCACAAGGGCCTGAGTTCAATTCCCAGTTCCACCAAAAAAAAAAAAAAAAAGGTGACAGCTTCCTCCCCAGCCTTGGCAGCAACATTACAGACAATTATGCAATATCCGGGATTGGGCACAGGAAAATTGGAAGGCTAGGATACGAGAAACCCGGGCCTATATCCTGTGAATTTCCAACAAACTCCCCAGCATCCTCCTCCTTGGTACCCACACGAACACGGTACCCTAAAACGATTGAGGAACGCTGTGATGGAAGATGGCTTGCAAAGCCCTTTCGCTCTACAGCTGCTTGAGACTCTCAGCATGGACCTTAACTGCCCCACAGACTGGAAACAGCAAGCACGAGCAGCCCTCTCCAGCAGCGCGCACTTAGAATGGGCAGTACTCTTCCGCAGGCGCTGCGTAATCAAGCGGCCGGCTATTATTACATTTTGATTGCTTAGCAGGTGAAGGTATTTACTCCTCTCCTGCGGGTCCACCACAATATTTTGATGAGGTGCGGCTCTGCGCTAAGGGCATTTAATAAATGCAATGCCGGCCCCACTTCTAACCCAGGGTCGAGGTTTTGCTTGTGTCTTTCCAGAGGCCGCCCCACACCCTGTGTGGATTCCTGCGCGAGATGTCCGGCCAGTCACCAAGTCCTCCAAACCGAGAGATGGACTTTCTCAGCTTTAATCATTGTCCACCCAGGGGTGGCCCCCTCCTCCTGGTCAAAATCAGCCCCTCACTTGGGGACAATTTACAACCCTTTCTCACAAATTGCTCAGTGGGATTGCCTGTGACCTATACGTCTCCCGGGTTCAGCCTGTGTAAAGCCCCCCTACTTGTCTTTGCTATCTCTCTTTTCACCCTGCCTAGTCTTCTTGTCTATGATGGGCTTGGCCTCAATGCCCTTTGTGGCTTACTGATGTTTCATTGCCTCCTCTCTCACGTATCGCATTTGTGACGGACCCAAGACCTGATAGTATCTGTTCAATTGGCCATATTAAAAAGAGGGGGAATTATGTATATGTGTATATGTCAGGGCCAGAGGCTGTGCTCACTAGCACTGCTGAGGAGCACCTGTAGAGCACCCTCCAGGAGCCAGGACGCCAAGCATACGTGGCTGATGGTCACTGGCAGAAGAGCAGCCCTGTCCCTCCCCACAGTTTGCCTGTTCACGTCCTTCCCTACTCTCAGCTGACATATTCAGGTGATTCCTCAATAAACCAGATCAGTGGCCTGGTCTCCGGAGTCCTCCGGTGTACTCACCACATGGCACCACAGCTGTGCACCAGGGTGCTGCAGGGTCCTGAAGGCTCCTGCACACAGGCAGGGCCCCTGTGGAAGGGTCCCCAGGGCAGGACTCCAGGTCTGCTAGGCTCAGTGAAGCTTCCTCTCCCAGCTTCCATCAGTCTTACTCTGAACTCTTAGCTAGAATCAGTCCTGCACAGGCAAGGTGTTCCCTCGCTAGAGGGGCAGGTAAGGCGAAGGCCTCAGAAGCACAGCCTGTCTCCAGGCCCCTTAGGAGGCCCACCTGAAGCATGGTGTGGGCAAAGGTACTCTGGCATCTCGAGACAGGACTGGGAGGCTAGGGCTCTCACACAGGCACCCCAGGGCAGGGGAAGCCGACACTCACCTGAGACAGATTTCCCCTGTCTCCGTGATGTTGGGGTGCCAGATCCTGGTCAAGCACTTCACTTTGGGAGGCTGCAATAGAGAGAACCCTTGTGGTGCAGATGGTCTCCCCAGACACGCCCCCAGCCAGCCATCACCTCCAAGCTGTCTCAGCCTTGTCCCAGCTGCCAGGGCCCTAAGCACCTAAATGCCCTTGTCAGCCTTAGATTGCCACCTATCCCACATCTCCACAAACAACTCTCAATGGCAGAGCCTGGGAAAAATGAAATTCTGGAGAGTAAGATTTGGCTTCAAACATGAGTGCTGCAGCCACTGAATGTGGCTGGGGTCTGGGGCTGGCTTCTGTGTGCATGCTGCTGGGCTACCATCAGGCTGGTTTCTTTTTCCTTTTTTTCAGAACCAGGGATTGAACTCAGACCTTTGCGCTTGCTAAGGAAGCGCTTATTCCACTGAGCCATCTCCCTGGCCCCTCTTTTTTTTTTTTGAGAGTATCACTATGTAGCCCAGGCTGGCCTTGAACTCAGTGATTCTCCTGCCTCTGCCTCTCGAGTGCTGGGATGACAGGTGTATACAACACACCTAGCCAGGTTTTTGGCAGAACCGGGGATTGAATTCAGGCCCTTGCGCTTGCCAGGGAAATACTTATTCCACTGAGCCATCTCCCCAGGCCCAAAGTTGTTCTTTTCTATTGGCAGGCTAAAATATTAAGAGGGCCGGGGAAATGGCTCCGTGGAATAAGCTCTTCCCTGGCAAGCGCAAGGGCCTGAGTTCAATCCCTGGTTCCGCAAAAAAAAAAAAAAAAAAAGATTAGAGGACCTCAGGAGGAACACACACATGGTTGTTCACACATGAACCTGTATTATACATCCACATCAAGAAAATCAGGGGCCAAGGAGATAGCTCAGTGGCATAAGCTATTGCAAGTACAAGGTCCTGAGTTTGATCCCCAGTACCACAAAAAGGAAAATCATTAAGATGAGCAGGCCATGCTGCCTGTCAGCAGCTTGTGCTAAGATGTGTCACCAAGCCTAGCCACATCCTCTGTGTCCCAGCCCGGGTGTGGGGAGCTGTCATAATCTTCAGTTCAGGGGTCGCTCACAGCCACCCAGCTCTGAGCTTTCTCATTTTCTCCCCACCATTCCTGCAGCCAACTGTTCATTCACCAGCCAGACCAATCTGCCTTCCACAGAGGCAAGTTCTCATTCCACATGTCCTGTGTCACCCAGAAAACCCCCTATTCTTGGTTCTGGGCCACATCTGAATGACTCACTTGAAGCTTCTCTTTAAAAGGTGAGCCAGCCCAAGCCTCTTCCTGGCGACCGCCATCTCCATGCCCCTCAGGACTCCGTCCTGCCCCTTAGCTTCCTGTCACCGTCAGTCAGCCTGCTACCAGCCCTCAGATCACTCACTGTCAGCTTCCAGAGTCCACTCGGCCCCATGAGGCATCTGCTGTTATAGCCACTGAGCAGGGTCTTACACCATAAACAAGACCAGTGACTCAAAATAAAAATTTCTTATCAGCAAGTAAGAGTTGCATAAAATACACAGGCAGGCCGCCTGGCACAGAACGTGCAGACTCTCTGTGAAACTCAAATTCGGCTGATGGGTAGCATTCGGCGCAAAAGCAAGAGGGTTTATGCTCAGCCTAGTGTGGTGACAGGGCTGCCAGAGCAGGACAGCCAGGCCGGGGCATCGAGCTGAACAAGCTACTCACCACCATGTTGTATGCATCAGGAACTTCAGTTTCAAACTGAAATTTTCCACCCTGGTAATAACCCTCATCTGTCAAAACACAAAACAACAAAATTCCTTTAAATTTGAGACGGGGGGGGGGGGAACCTAAAAGAAAATATTCAGGATGTACAAATGCGGAGAACCATGAGAGTAGAAGTAGAACCAGGACTGCCCTGTGCCCCTGGCCACCTCTGGGCCCACAACCCCTCACTGGCAAGCATGCTCCACCAGGGTGAAGGTAAGGACTCTTGCAAGACCAGGCCCTCTCACCCCACTCCCCAGCTCCCCACAGAGTTCCCCCGACCCCTGGCATGCCTGCCTGAGTTGCTTCTCCCTCTGCTAGAGGCTGGTCTCCCACAGGAATGTCAGTTCTCAGGAACCAGGACCTGCATGATGCCAGGTTCTCAGCTGAGGTCTGATGCACGCACCCACCCACCCTCTCCCAGGCAGGGCTCCAAACTGGTAGACTCCTGAATGGGGGACAGGTGTGGAGTGGGGGCACACAGAGAACCAGAGAGAATCACACCTCGGCAAGTGCTTGGAGCAGCTTCAGGATAGCCAGGCCTTCAGAGCATGCAGGAGGATATACAGGCCCCCAAATTTGCAGACTACCCAAGGCAGCCCCTCTAGACTACACTAGGAAGTGGCTGCCTGGAAAACTCCCAGCTTCCCCAGTGGCACAATGAATGGCATCTTTAAAATGACAGCTCAACCTCCCAACGCAATGATCACCATGCACACACCTGCGCTGTTCTCTCATAACTTCCTTCAATGCTTGTACCAGAGGGACAGTGGACAGCAGGCTGCTCGCACCACACACACCACTAAAAACACTGTTCCCAAAAGCTGTGAGACTGTCTCATCATGTCACGGCCCAACAGTTAAAGAGGGTGCCACCTGAACACTACTGTTTTTATTCGTTGCCAATCTGACACAAGAAAAATATTACTTCTCTTTGATTTTTTTACACCCAGCTGCTGCATACTAGTGGTGCTGAAATTTATATTAGGTAATTGGCCATTTGTCTTTTTGAGATGGGCCTTCACTGTGCAGTCCAGGCTGGCCCTGAACACACTTTGTAGCCCAGGCTAGTCCTGAGTGCAGGGATTACAGGCATGTGCCATCACTCCCAGCATCTCTTTTATCTTTCAGTAAATGAACTGTTTAACTGTTAACTGAGGTAATCAACTTTTGAGTACCAATTGTTTTAAGGGCTCCTAAGAAAGTTCACCTTTGTGTTTTACACTATAAGCAATTTTTCTTAGTTTGCCTTTCGACTTCATTTATCCTCAATGCTAATTTTCCATTTGCGGGATGGGGATGTTGTTCTGAGTCTGAGACAGAGTCTCACATGTAGACAAGCTGGCCTCAACTCACTGTGCAGCCTCGGTTGTCCTCAATCTCATAGCGACCCTCCCAAGTGCTAGGTGGCATGCCAGGCATGTACCCGCGTGCCCAGCTAGTTTCCATTTCTAAGAAGCCAGTCTTTCTTCATGGGCTTTGTTTTAGGACTCATGCTTTAAAAAGGTCTTTCCCAACAAGATCCCAACAAGATCACACAAAAGCTCTCCTGCATCTTTTGGTAATTTTGTGGTTTAGAATATTACATTTAATCAGCTGATTTGTTCATTCATTATGCAGAATGAAGTGGTACTGGTTTTCTAACTGGTTGTTAGAAACACCCCTACAGGAATGTATTATTCTGTTCTGCCCCCACTTTATCTGCTATGTATATTTCTAATTCTTATAAATACCATGAGCCGGGCGTGGTGGCGCAGGCCTGTAATCCCAGCACTCGGGAGGCTGAGGCAGGAGGATTGTTGTGAGTTCGAGACCAGCCTGAGCTACAAAGTGAGCTTAAGGCCAGCCTGAACTGCATAGTGAGACCCTGTCTCAAAAAGACCAAAAAAATACCATGAATTTGTGGCTGACAACACAGTCTTTGGAAATGATACCAACTTAGGAGAATGCTTAAATAGCTGAGAACTTTCAAATAAGAGGTACCTTAAAAGAAAATGAACAACAGCTTTCAGGAGCTCTGCCCGAGTTTCTGGGTGTGGCAGCCCTAGGGAGCCCTTGCCCAGCTCCATGGACACTGCCTCATGTGAACAGGCCTGTGGCCCTGGCCTCGCTCTCCAATGCCCACCATAGCTCAGAGCCTGGCTGTCCTGCAGCCATCTGCAGGGTTGTGTTCGCCAACTGCGTGGTGCCCTTAGCTCACGCTCCAGTGCCCAGGTGACGCTCCCTCTGCCTCAGCTGCCCATCAGCTTTGGAGATGCCATCCCAGAGAAGCCCCATTCATACAGTCCCTTAACTCACTGGAAACAAGTTCTGACTTCTTTCCCTTTCACGTTGTAAAGGGAACGTTCTTTCCTCCAAATCTCTGAGGAAAGTACTGGCTTCCAATCTGCTTACTCACCTGGGGCTTGGCCCAGAGCCCCATTATCAGACCTATAAGGTGGCAGGGGCACCCAAGAAGGACTGTCCTGGGTTCTCACTGACCCAGGGAAGCCTATAGCCCCCACCCCTCTCACGTCCATCCCAGTGTCCACACCAGTGGTGTGGGCACAGCACACCACACGATAAGCACCTAGGCCAGCTCCACGCTGACAGCCTATGGCTGCGGGCAGAGCTACTCCCATCCTAGCAGGCTGGGGGCTACAGTGCAGGAGGCAAGGGTTCCTGGTGTCCTGTAGAGGGCTCTGCTCTCCTCCACTGTGCTTTGCAGCCCTCACCCCCCTGCCTCCGCTGAGCAGTGCACCAAGCAGACGTGCCAGCTTCCCATGCTCCCCATTCATCACAGACTCTCTTCTCCAACACACATCTGGGTGCCCACTTCCCCATGTTCCTGCTTCATCTGCAACAGTGCTCTGGAGGCCAGCTCTCTTGCCTGCTGCCCACATCAGCACCTCTCCCCCCTCGGGCTCACCTCACAGGGCTCTCCCTCAGCCGCACAGTCCGTTTCAAGGTAAGTGGGAACGTCTGTGCCAAGTGCCCACAGACACCACAGGGCAGCCCAAGCACGCAGCGCATGGCCGTCAGGTGCGGCCTCATAGGGGTTCAGAGCAGAAGGCGCTGCCAGGAACAGCCAGCATGGGGAAGCAGCTGGCCAGGGGTAAGGGTCACTGAGAAAGCTGGTATTGGTGCAGTACCCCTTGTGAAAGCAGCGGAAGATGCAATGGGCAGGAGAGCCACGTGAGGGTAAGGACACGCTTGCCCACCTCGTAGCTTCAAGGCTTTATATCCCTTTTCTGGAGATGTCAGGGCTGTGGAACACCCCATTTCCAAGGACAGGTTCTGCTATCAGTCTTGCCCCAGTGTTTTCATCTCTGAGCACTCGGTAGCGGGCCAAATTTACATAGGTTCTTGGGCCCTGAGCAGAACCTCCACACTGACAAAAGGAATTTTGAAGTTCTTGAGCACATGTTTGAAGTTAGGGTTTATCCTGTAGTGTAAAACTTCCTATGAAGGGAGCGATCCACCCTACCTTGGGGAAATGAGGCCACTGGCTAAGGACCATGTACTGAAACTCAGTAAGGAGCACTTCTGCTTCTGAGCCAGCAGCTGGGTCCTCAGTCCCCATGCCTCACTGCCCTCCCCCTGCCTCCAGCAGAACAATGCGCAAACTGCCTGCTTTCTTTCGTTCTTTTTCTGCCCACCTCAGGTCTGAGCCATAATTGGAATGCTATACCTGCCCAGGGATGGCAGGGAGGTCTGTGCAGTACAGGCTGCCTCAAGAACTGCACTGGGTGGCAAGGCTCAGCCAGCCAGCCAGCCAGCCAGCTAGCACCAAACCAAAGGTTGCCCCTTTAGCCTCTCTGACACCAGCCTTAGACAAAGTAGCCTTACCCTCACTTGGTCACAAATCTTAAGAGCAGTTTTCATTCGTTTGTATCTTTACAATGACTGACACAATGACCTGCAGAATAGCCTCAGTTTCCCCTGGGGACACTCTGAATACTTCAGCCTTCACACAGCATATGTGGGCCAGGACTGAAGCTGGTGACTCTCCCTTGCTGGTACCTCCTTGCATCAGCACATGTCTTTCTCAAAGGCTAGACTTCTGAGAACCTCTCTGCTTCAGTCCCTTTCTCCTTCCCTGTCCACCCTACTGCAACATCAACTTCCTGCCACCCGCCATGGATGCTAACAGAAGCAGAAATCTGCAAACTCTGGAGCTGCGCCCTGCCCTGTGGTCTGGCTGGGAGATAGGCTGTCCTGAGCCAGCCTGGAGAGCACGCCCTTATCTGTCCCACCTTCTCTAGAGATGTCAGGGCTGTGGAACACCCTGTTTCCAAGAACAGGTTCTGCTATCAGTCTTGCTCCAGTGTTTTCATCTCTAAGCACTCAGTAGCAGACCCAAGTGCTGTCCACATGTTACCTAGTCGTTCCTCCCACAGTCCTGTATGGCCTCTGCTCTGGAGAGGGTTGTGGCTGGCAGTCTGTGGTGCTGTGGTGCTCTAAAGCAGGAGGGAGACTGCAGTCCCCCTCAGTACCATTCACTAACAGTGGTCCTGGCAACTCTAGCCATGGGGTCCCCAGTTACTGTGGTGTGTTCTGAGCACCTCCTGTCTTCATACACCAGTTCTTATGAAATGTTTTAAATATACTAGCAGTAAGGACAAAACAGCACTGATTACCTGGGGTTACAGTTAGCTGAAAGCAGTGCAGCTTGTTTGGATCAGGAAAATGCACTTTACACGTACCTGCAAAAGAAATATGCATCAGCAAGCTGACAACAGCGGACTGTGTGCACAAGCCTGAGCTCCCCTCAGGCTCCCAGGGAGACCATCGCTTTTCCATTTGCCCCTCCCCTAGGGGATTTTTACTAGTTAATTCCAAATACACACTTTCCTTCACTTCTTTAAATGTGACTTAAAATAGACTTTTCCACTCATATCAAGTGCTCTCCATTTTATCTTGAAAAGGAGAGTCCCGCCCCAGGATGTTGTGGGCGGCTGAGTCAGATAGAAACACTACAGGCAGCTGAAAGGCTGGGCTCTCAGAAGAAGCCAGTGTGTTAGACAGGATACCTGGCGACTGTGACAGACACCTATGCTGTGGGCCATACCTCAAGACAAAATATCAAATGCACAGCCCCAAGGGTAAACATCAGGGAATAATATTCTAAGTAGGCCCCTATCACCTTGAGAACATGGAAGAGTAACCAACCCTATGCCGTACAAGAAAAGTGTGTGTTCTATATTAGTGCCCATTTGATCCCAGATTTAATCCATTTTACCTGAGCAATTGTGCTTATAATCTTATTGGTTGATTTTTCCCGCCTCATACCCACCTTGTAAGTTCCCATGTTTGACACTAGGCCACTTCACAGCATTAATTTGCTCTATAAAATACCTAGAAAAGGCAGGATCCTTTGCAACCAACATGGGTCCCATCTGCCACTCTCTTGGATAGAAACTTTCTTTCCTCAATAAATATATTCTACTCTTAATCTGTTATTCCCAAAATTTATTCAGTTTTAGACAACACAAACGCATCCCAGCTATCTTTCAGGTTGGGAGTTTCCTTCCCTTATATCAAGGAGTTACTGGGCCAGCATCAGGCAGTCCCTGGTGCTGCTCCAGCGATGGCAGGAGTCCACAAACACGCCTCCAGCCCAGCCTGCAACAGTCGGTCCTGCTGCTGAGGGCCTCTGCAGGCCTGGACAGTGACATTCTGGGCCCCTGGGCCCTGGCAAGGAGCCTGGTAGGACAGGGAGGTTTCCTGCAGGATCCCAGAGAGGCACAGAAGTGTGGGAGCACCATGGGGTGGATATCTGCAGGCTGGCTCTTTCTGTACTGTGTACAACTCAAAAGCAGCACGCTGAACTCTTCAGCCCATCTGCTAACTTCAGTTCCTCTGTTTACTTGGTTTCTGTTCTGCTTTTGAGAGAGGGTCTTGCTGTGTCTTACACTGGCTTTGAACTCCCCATGTGGTGAGGCTGACTGCGCTTATACTATGCACCACTACTTCTGGCTTGTTGAGCTTATTTCTTCTAAGTCCCACTGAAAACACATGCTAAGTTTCACAAGGTAGAGAAATTCTAGCAGAATTCAGAAACAACCTCAGAGATCCCCAATCAGAAGAGCTGACACAAGGTCACAGGCCGACCAGACATGCCCCAAGTCCACAGGCAGAGGGCGTGCCTCCTACAGGCTTATTTCCATGTCAGACGCAGGACAGAGGTGTGGGCTAGAAGGGAGCCAGGACTGAAGGGAGCTTCAGGGGGACAGATAGATGGACAAGAAGTCTTTTTAGAGGATCCACTGCCACCTTCCTTATTTTATAAGGAAAGAAACTTGAGGCTAAAGGGCCTGGGAGATGGCTCAGCGGAATAAGCGCTTCCCTGGCAAGTGTAAGGGCTGAGTTTGATCCTGGTTCCACAAAAAAAAAAAAAAAAAAATTGAGGCTGATGAGTTCGGGACTTGCCTCCAAGTCACACAGCCCTATTGGCTAGTTGTGGTAGCACACACTTGTCACCCCAGAACTCTGGGAGGCTGAGGCAAGAGGATCACCAAGTCAAACCTTTGCCTGCACAAGTAGTAAGACCTTGTCTCCAAATGGAAAATTAATAAAGGGCTGGGGACTTAGCCCAGCACAAAAGCCCTAGGTTCATTACCCAGGCCCCCTCTTCCATCAAAAAACCCCCAAATTGCATGGAGGATAGCATATGCGCTTCATTTCCATAACTCTGATTAGGAAAACATCGCACTTCTTTATGACATATACATAAGGAAGGCAGACAAGGAAGGCTTGGCAAGGATCTCGGTAAGCCAAGGCTAAGGTAGTCCCCTGCTTGGAATGGCTACTCACCAGTTCCCTACTCTCTTGTCATAAAGGAACACACTTATTCCAACACCTCTAAGAGACTGGCCCATCAAGATAAAGAAGTTATCAAAGCGGATTAAAAATAATCAAATTCCTGGGGCCAGGGAGATAGCTCAGTAGAATAAGTGCTTGCCTGGCAAGCTAAGGGGCCTGAGTTGAATCCCTAGCTCCACCAAAAAAAAAAAAACCAGTTGGGGGGGGGATACCTCAAACTCCTAAAAAACCCCAAAGTTTTATTTATTTTATTATTTATTTATTTATTTATTTTTTCTTTTTAACCACAATTTTTTTTTTTTTTTTTTTGGTGGAACTGGGGATTGAACTCAGGCCCTTGCGCTTGCCAGGGAAATGCTTATTCCACTGAGCCATCTCCCCGGCCCCTATTTTTTTTTTTCTTTTTGCGACAGGGTCTCACTATGCAGTTCAGGCTGGCCTCGAGCTCACTTTGTAGCTCAGGCTGGTCTCGAACTCACAACAATCCTCCTGCCTCAGCCTCCCGAGTGCTGGGATTACAGGCATGCGCCACCACACCCGGCAACCCCAAAGTTTTATTTTTTTTTTTTATTTTTTTTATTTTTTTTTGTCTTTTTGAGACAGGGTTTCACTATGCAGTTCAGGCTGGCATTAAGCTCACTTTGTAGCTCAGGCTGGTCTCGAACTCACAACAATCCTCCTGCCTCAGCCTCCCGAGTGCTGGGATTACAGGCATGCGCCACCATGCCCGGCTTCTCCAAAGTTTTAAAGTTTAAGAATAGATAAACCCTAAAACACAAAAGGTAAGAAGTCAGGTTTTTGTCTTAGCTCAGCTTAGAAACTGTATTAAAACTCAGGACGAAGCCCCCCACCACAGGCAGACAGCTGCTCGCAGACCTAGTGGCTCTCTGTCTATCTCTGAGTCGGTTCACTCTGGTCAGGAAGCTCTCTGAACTCCTGTGTATGGAGCTGCCTCCTAGTTCAGGATAATTATCAATCAGCAGAGCTCCAAGGCAAGTGATTTTGTCTTCATAAATACTTTAGAAGGCTCCAGGGAGATGGCTCAGTGGAATAAGCACTTCCCTGGCAAGAGCAAGGTTTTGAGTTCAATCCCCATTCCGCAAACATATTTTAGAAGGACTGTTATGCAGATAGTAAATATTTAGTCTCTCGAAACTTGTTTCCTTTGTAGAATAATGAACTTCAGACTTCTGGAAAACACAGCTGACCTTTTAGGCTAGTTTAGGTTTCCCATGTCTCCAGGGAAGTAGGCAAGAGAACAGGAGGCATTGTCATTTATCTGACACCTACGGATGATGTCTTCTTAAATCCTAACTTAATTTAGCTAAATAAAATCCTAATTTAAGCCAGTCACAAAGTTGTTTTATTTTGTGCTAGTGAGGACTGAAACCTGGGCTTTTTGGCTTTATCCCCAGACAGCATCTTGCCAAACTGCCAACTTGGGGGGGTGGGGCTTGAACTTTAGATCCTCTTGCCTCAGCCTCCCACAGTGCTGGGACTGCAGCCTCCCATTACAACCCCCACCTTTCAGTTGTTTTGTGTTTTTATACTCCACTCTATGGGAAACACCATGACAGTATCTGGATGAGTCACACTTCAGGAAACAAACTGATGGAGAATAATCCCACAAAGTCTCACTGAAGATGCACACGTGCATGTGTGTCCTAGCCAGGGGCAGATGGGGAAAGGCCACGTGCAGAAGCGTGGCTTCCTTTCACTTTTCCACCAGAGTTATATCCTGAGACACAGGGTAGAAGAGCACAGTGAGCCTTTCACACAGCTCAAGGTCTGTGGCCTGGCTTTGCCTATCCTACCCCCACCCAGTCATCGTAGTAAAGCACCTCATTTCACCTCTACACACTTCAGTAGGTGGACTTAATCCTGATTTACCAGAAACCGAGGCACCACCTTCTGTTCTCAGTTAGGGAATGTTCTGAGGACTTCAGGACATCCTGGCTGAGACCCCCAGTAAGATACAGGCTTCATATCACCACCCACTCTTCCCACACAAAAGCTTCCCAAGGAACAGGAACTTACCCTCAGGACGTGCCCACCCCACCTTGCAGACTGAAGTGCAGGGAGCAGTCTGGGGTCAGAAGGGCTGCACAACACACCTATCCAAGTCCTCCCACTTTCCCCGAACCCCAGAACCACCTAGAGGCAACCACACCCACAGACACACTCAGCCTCTGGGCTCCTGACAAACCAGGTGGGGGTCATAAAAAGCTCTGATACAAATACACTGCGGTAGCCCAAGCTCTCAGACTCTGGTGGCTTTAATTGTTCATGAGAGGACTAATGATAGGGGAAAAAAAGATATTCTGATACCTGTTACATAGGCGCATGGCCTAGTAAGGGCTCTTTCCATGCATGGGTTGCAGTCGGGCTGTGTGGCTGGAGCAAGATGGGGCACCCGAGGGTGTGAGGGCCACAGCCCTACCTCAAACACAAAGTCCTTTCTGCACCAAAATGGCAGAATGAGTGCATAATGCACCCAGAAACACTACAGAGCCCTCTTCTCATTATGCCCTCCAAAAATTATTTTTACACAAAACAAGCATTTTCATTAAATTCCATACAGTGATTAATTTTGACTAAGGATACTATACTTACAAGGTAAATTAGCTTCAAGTTCTGCAACCTCTGTGAAAAAAAAAAGACCATGGTTAATATTATTCATCATAACATTACAGCTCTAAATTAGCAATTTCTGGGCCAGCAAGATAGATCAGTAGTCTAAAGTGTCTTCTTAGGCAAGCACATAGCGACCACCATTCGATCCCCAGCACATGCCACGTCAGCCCCACCCCAGAGTGGGCTGAGCCATAAATGGATAAATAAGCAAGCCAGCAATTTCTTCTCAAATGCAGAGGAAAACAATAAACTGCAATGAAACCTAATCTGGAGCTGGTGCTTGAATCTTGTGCTGGTGAACCCTTCAGAGCACACACGCTGCGGGCTCTCCACTGCTCACCCAGGGCTGCTCTCAAAGCGCACAGTGAAATGCAGACACTGACCAATACAGCCAAAGACCCTCGAAAATTCACTTTAATTTTAATGAAAATTGTATCAAGTGAATAGAGACATTTCCTAAAGGAGCAACCTACACCTCTCAAACTGTGATTTTTACGTACCCTTGTCCATGTCTTTTTCTTTTCTTTTCGTCAGAACCAGGGATTGAATTCAGGCCTTTGCACTTGCTACTCAGCTATCTCCCTAGGCCAAACCCACATCTTTTTCTAGGTCTGTCCTCAAGCTGCTGCTTTATAGTTCCATTTCTTGGCCCGACCCTGTCTCTGAGGCCTCAGCCCACCCAGCTCCTCTCTTTCAGTCTCTCGGGCAGTGTTTAAGCCCCGCAGCCTACGCAGGACAAAGCTGCGCTCCCACCACCTAACTCTCACTAGTTCTACTGGAGGAGCTGTCGATGTAGTGTTCACACTGGCCCCCAAATCCAGAGACTCAAGGCAATCCCTGTCAAAGTTTTAATGGCACTCTTCACAGAAATGGTAAAACAGAGTCAGGGATATAGCTCAGTGGCATAATCGCACTGCCTGGCAAGTGCAAGGTCCTGAGTTCGATCCCTGGTACCACCAAAAAACAAAAGCCTGGGATTTTCGCCGGGCGTGGTGGCCCAGGCCTGTAATCCCAGCACTTGGGAGTCTGAGGCAAAAGGATTGTTGTGAGTTTGAGACCAGCCTGAGCTACAAAATGAGCTTAAGGCCAGCCTGAACTGCATAGTGAGACCCTGCCTCAAAAAGACAAAAAAGAAAAAAAAAAGAAAGAAATGGTAACACCATCCTAAATTTTGTCTGGAATTATAAAAAGAGCAAACGCTATCTTGAGAAAGAACAAGCAGGAGCACCGTGCCTTATGACTTCAAGCCGCCCAACCAACATGTGGTAACCAGCACAACATGCTACATGGACCCAACCAGTGCACGCGACAGAGTTTACAACAAACCCAACCACACACAGCCAAGTAATCTAAGGCCACTAAGAAAACACCATGTGGGAAACATTGGTCTTTTCGGTAAGTGGCTGGGAAAATTGGGTAGCCTCAGGCAAAAGAAAGTATTGCTTTGTCTTGGTCTTAACCACCCAGCAAGAAAGTATAAAAATGGGACTGGGGAGTTACCTCAGTAAAATAAGTGCTTGCCTGGCAAGCACAAGGGCCTGAGTTCAATCCCCCGTTCCACACACACAAAAAAAAGCATTCATTTAGAAAAGCCGGGCATGGTGGCACATGCCTGTAATCCCAGCACTCGGGAGGCTGAGGCAGGAGGATTGTTGTGAGTTCGAGACCAGCCTGAGCTACAAGGTTTAAGGCCAGCCTGAACTGCATAGTAAGACCTTGTCTCAAAAAGACAAAAATAAATAAATAAATAAAATAAAGCCGTAGTAATATGCTGAGGTGTGGAAGGCTCTAGTCAACAACTTCTGTGGATAACCCACTACTATTGTGAACCGCTGGACTGTGTTGGGACTGTTTTGCTCAATTCAAGCACCTATAATAATTGAAGGCCAATACAATACCCATCTCTGACAGGACTAAACAAGAAAAGGGGATACAAAGGAAGGACCATTCTGTATTTGTATATTAACAGAACAGTTAGGATACACATGCAGCTACTTTCACATAATTCTATGAGAAAAAAGATTTGCACTAATAGTGTTTGTACAGGATATCCTGTCTGCTTCTTGTACTATGGATAACCACTAGGAAGATGACAATGTAAAAAGTATTAATTATTGAAACTGTCCTATAAATCAGCTTTGAAAAATAAAAAGATAGGTGTACAGCTACATTCTCTTAATGCAATTAACACAGGGATCTGCTCTAATAGTGTTTCTAAATAGAATATTATGTCTGTACTTGGTACAACAAATAACCACTAAGAAAACAATATGCAATGTATTAATTATTGTGTCTGTCCTACTAATTTGATTTGAAATTGCTATTTGTTCTTTAATAAAACTATGGGGGAAAAAAAGAACTAAAGTAGACCTTGACTCTCACACCCTGTACAAAACTACTCAAAATGGGGGTTTAAAGACTTAGATATAAAATTTGAAACTATATTTCTGGGGGAAATGTACATGAAGTCCATGATTTTACTTTAGCAATTATCTTTTTGATATCAAATCTCAAGCAACAGTAACAAAGCAAAAAGAAACAAGTGGGATTGCATTAAAGTAAAAGGCTACATGGGGAAAAAGGTGAAGCCTACAGACTGGAGGAAAATATTTGTGCGTGGAGCCGGGGAGATGGCTCAGTGGAATAAGCGCTTCCCTGGTAAGCACAAGGGCCTGAGTTCAATCCCCAGTTCTGAAAAAAAAATTGTGCACAACACACCTGGCTGGTAAGGGCTTAGTATCAAAAATATACAAGGAACTCACACAACTCAACAATAACTTGAATATAGAAAATAGATCTGAACAGACCTTATCTAAAGACAGAAAACAACCAATAGGCTTATGAAAGTGTCACCATCACTAAACATCAGAGAAACAAGAAACAAAATCACAATTACATTACTCCTCACAGCTATTAGGATGGCTATTGCCAGAAAGACAAAGATAGTAAGTGTTGGTGGAGAAAAGAGAACCTTTGCATATTTCTCTGCAGCACTATTTGCAAGAGCCCAGCAGGAAACAAGCACCATGTCTGCTGGTGGACAGATGGACAAAGAAATTGTGATACAAACGGATAGTATTCAGTCTAATAAAGGAGGTCCTACCACTTGTGACAACAGGGATGAAACTCCAGGACATTTCACTAAGTAATGAGCCTACACAGAAAGTACTGCTGCATTGCATGGAATCCAGCAGTCAAACACGCAGAAACAGATTATGTTTGACAGGGTGATCAGGGACTCAAGAGTAGGAGGGCCGTGGGAGTGTTGGCCAAAGTATGCACTGTTGCAGCTCGATAGTATTTGTCCAAAGACCCAGTGTGATCTGTGAAGAGGTGGCTACACAAACTTGATTTGTCACCATTTCACTCTGCATACAACTTAATAAATTAATCACAGGGAGCATGGGGGCAGGGCACACACCTGTAATCCCAGCACTCAAGATGCTGAGGAAGGAGGATCGCCATGAGTTGAAAGCCAGCTTGGGCTACAAAGTGAAACCCTGCCTCAAAAACCCTAACTATTTAGTAAGAGTAGTCCACAGGGAAGCATCTCCCAGAGCTCCATCAGAAGCAGAACAGACCTGCTGGGGCATCTGAACAGCATGGAGACAGAAGAGGGGTTCGGAGAAGGGCAGAGGCCATGGCGTGGTCTTCTCAGTCAGGGAAGTGAAGAATGGCTGCTGAGGCCAGAATGCCCCAAAGCTGCACACGCAGTGCAGGAGCAAGAGCCCTTGACAGAGCACAAGCCTGGAGCCTGTCCTTCTGGCAGGCATGGTGCACCACACTGAACGGACTCACAAACAGGATGGTGAGCTGTCAAGGGCCCACTGCCTGTGCTACACCCCATACCGAGCACCCAGGCTGCTCAGCCCTCAGGAGGGGCGACAGAAGTCTAGGTTTTCTACTAAAAAATACCCATATAATCAAACTCCATCTTAAAACAAATCCTAGCTTACTTTATTCTACTGTTGTTTACATTTCTGTTGATAAGAACTTAGTAGAAACTGTTCTTGGGGCCCTTCTTTTGAGAAACTGCAGCTGGCCCCTGGAATGTGGCTTCTGTTCTGCAGCAGTGGCCCAAGCCATTAGGCAGAGGGCCACCCAGTCTGTGGTGGGATACATCCTGTCGTACAACTCTGCCTAACAAAACCAAAAATGTGCTCAGAGAGTATTTATTCCAAGTGGAAGGACAGAGGCGAAAGCATCAGGCAGGTAGTACAGTGTGTCAGTGATAGGGAAGGTGAGACCTCCATAGAAGCAGGGCCATGGGGGGCGGGGCCATGGGGGTAGGAGGAGCAGAGTGAAGGCTCCATCCACTAGAGGCAGGCAGCTGCGCCTTCAGGGTGTCTGCAGGAGGAGACATAGGACACAGCACTGGGGGCACAGCAGTCCCATGAGGCATAATCTGATTTTTCTCAACAGCGTTAATGAGCGATGATTTACTCAGTATAAAATTTGATCATTTTTAGTAAATTCTGGAGTTGTGTCTCACTATAAGCCAGTCCTTGCAGGGCCTATAAAAAGCCTGACTCCCTGCACTAACCTGCATCACAGTTCCCAGGCTCGGCTACAACCCGAGTTCTCCAAACTCTTGCCTGGAGTCTCAGTCTATTAAGGCAGTTGCAATGAAGCCCTGTACACTCCAGGCATTTCCCCAGCACTGTAGAGGTCACGAGCCATGCTCAAGATGCCAGTGGACTCAGCATCTGGTGGACACTGCCCTCCTATGTTCCTGCAGACCAGCTCTAGGGTCTCTCTATAAGAATATCTGAGCTAAACACCTCCCAAGGCCCCTTCCTGATTGCATCGCACCACTGACCAGGTAACAATGAAAAAGCAGGGGTGATACAAACGCCAGGCAGCCCAGGTACAGGATGGTGCCATGGAGCACTCTGCCATGTGACATACCCACACAACACCATACACACAGATGAACTTACAAAGTTTTGCTTAGGTAACACAAAACATCACGTTGTAGTCAGACTGCAAGTCCCAAGACAGGTGTTCTGCTTGCACCTGCACATGTAGTGGAATTCACCACCAGAGGAGGAAAGGGGGGGGCACCTGGCCCCTGGCACCATCCATGGCAACAAAGCTTCCTTCTGAGAGCCCAGACTTTTCCTGAGAGCAAATCAGAGACCACCTGAGGCATGACAGCACTCAAATATCAGATTACAATTATAAAACTCACCTGGGTGGGGCCAGTCACATAGCTCAGTGGACTGAAGTACCTGCTTATGCAGGCATAGTGGCCAGGGTTCCATGCCCAGCGTGCTGTGCCGGCCCCGCCCCCAGGGTACACTGAGACAGCAATTGAACAGGGCATAGTGGTGCGTACCTGTAATCCCAGTGCTTGGGAAAAACAGGAGGATCACTACGAGTGCAATCTGTGTAGCGAGGCCCTGTAGACCCTGGTGGCGCACGCCTGTAATCCCAGCACTCGGGAGGCTGAGGCAGGAGGATTGGTATGAGTTCAAGACCAGCCTGAGCTACAAAGTGAGCTTAAGGCCAGCCTGAACTGCATAGTGAGACCCTGTCTCAAAAAGACAAAAAAAAAAAAAAAAAAAAAAAAGTATATATATAAAAAGATCACCTTACAATGATCCCACTGCAGTTACTTTTCTCCTTGCTCATAAATGCACCCAATACCTATGAGTTAACAGACAAAAGGCTGCTCTCCATTCCCAGTCTGTAGAGAGTTGAGTCCACTCAGCTTGTTCTGAGGCAGGGGCTATCTCTGAGGGACACCACAGAAGAGAAACAGACCATTGCCTGGCAGGCAGGAAGCAGCAGGCCTGTCTTCTGTTCCTTTATATTCAACTCAGGCTACCACCGACAGACAGTGCTGCCCATACCCAGGGTGGGGGTTCCATTACCCACACCTTCAGTCCCAGCAACGCACTTAAGTCCACATTCATACACCCTAATCCAGCCACCCCAAACTCCCCACCTATGAGTACAGAAAACTTTTTTGAGACAGGGTCTCACTATGCAGTTCAGGCTGGCCTTAAGCTCACTTTGTAGCTCAGGCTGGTCTCGAACTCACAACAATCCTCCTGCCTCAGCCTCCCGAGTGCTGGGATTACAGGCCTGCGCCACCACGCCCAGCCCAAGTACAGAAACCTTTAGGGAGACAGCTAGAGACAAACCTTAACATCCCCACACCACACGCGCTCACCTCCTGCTGTCCTGGCCATCAACAGCATGCCACCTGCTCAGCTGTGCGCCTGCCCGGACCCTTCAAGCCATCCCTGGCACTGCACTCCGCACAGGGGCCGCTCAGGAACATAGGCACTGTCTGCAGGGTGGCAGGGTCCCAGGTGTGAGGGTTGGGGACCAAGAGGGCACTCTATAGGTACTAGGGACTGAAGCTGAAGCTCTAGTCTCATTGTGATGATGGCACACAGGTGGTAACTTTAGCATTAAGCAGGTAGCAATGAGGTCACTAAGGATGGCACCCACGACACATTTAGCGTCCTTACAGTAAGAATAGTGCGCAGGACTCCTGCCACAGGACACAGGAGGTGGCAGTCTGCAAGGCAGAGAGAGTCCTTAACACCTTACCAAGAACACATCAGCCAGCTTGGCCATCTGGATTTTGCAGACAGCCCTTCCTGGCTCCCAGCCCCCCACAACGCTAGCCAGAGTGGCTGAGCCATTCCTCCCAGGCAGACTTCCTAGACACCTGTTACGCACCCTACCTGGATGCGGCTTTTATTCTGTGGCAGTGGCCCAAGCCACTAGGCAAAGAGCCATTCAATCTGTGGTGGTTAAGTCCTATTGTACAGCTCGCCTAACAAAACCAAAAATGTGCTTGCGCGGCTGTCTCGGTGCCCAGGTCTCACCTTCCCCATTGCTGGCCTGCTTGATGCTTTTGCCTCTGTTCCTCCAGTTTGAATTAAGAACCACTGCCTTGTGGTTCTTTTTTTTGGCAGGACCAGGGATTGAACTTAGGTCCAAGCATTTATCATCTCACTGGTCCCAATACAAGATGTTTTGTGTGTGGTACCAGAGACTGAACTCACCAGGCAAGTGCTTATTCTACTGAGCTATCTCCCTGGCCCTACCTTGTGGTTCTTGAACTGGACTCCACTTGAGCTGGCCTCTGTCTCCACACTGAGACCTCCCATCCTAATCACTGACTCCCTCACCACCTACAACACCTCACTGAGCAGTGCTTGAACACCCACAGGCATCCACAGCTGAGTCTCCCTACCCGATGCAGCCCAGTGCCACTTTCAAGGAGAAAGGGTGTAACCCCAAAAGGTAGGGCCAGTGTCCCTAAGAGTGGAGCCTAAGGCTTCAGGCAGGCTGAGCCCTTGTCTTGTACTCCTATGGTCCTGCCTGCCACACCATCTACCGGATGCATACAAAGGGGTAACCAAGCACCACTGGGCAGTTCCTCTGGTGCCCACCCCTCTGCCACAGCACACAGAGGTCATCCTAAAGGCTAAGTGCCTGCCTCCATGTGAGCAGCACCAGACTCCAGAACTCCCGACTCATGTGCTAGCACATGCTGTGCTGACCCTGACAATGGGGCAAGCCAAACTGCTGCAGGCTAGGCACAGCCCTGCAAGCCCAAGATCTAGCTGAGGAAGCATGATGTGGGAGGGTCACAAGTTTGAGTCTTACTTAGGCAACCTGGCAACTTAAAGAGCCTTTTGTCCAAATACAGAAAAAAAAAAAAAAAAAAAAAGACTTAGAAAGATGCTCAAGGTGAAAGCTCTGGGTTTTAACCCTCAGTGCTACAACAAACAGAAAGCAAGCCTGCCCCACCCACCAGGCTGGCTGGATAGACCCCATCTGGGAGCAGTTAGCCCCCCTCACCCCCCAGTGTCTGCACCTCTCCTCAAAGAGGCTCACAGAGTGGCTCTCGAGGCACCTGTGCTCCAGCTTGAAGAGACTCAGGCTCCAGGCTCCAGTCCCCAGAGCGAGCTGAGAGGTTGGGAGAGTCCTGAGCTCAGCAAGGGGCAGCTCTGAGGCTCCTGGAGCCCTGTGCTGTGGACCTTCACTCCAAGCTGCAATGCTAAGTCTGCTCCTCCCTGGCTGGCCTGGTACACGCAGCATATGAGTCTGCTAGTCCTCAACCCCGAGCCCAGTCCTACTGCAGAATAAAATTCCCACCACAGCACACACAAGAACCCTGCAGCGCTGGCAAAGGCTCCAACTAAAGGCCAAAGTCCCACAGAAACTGAATCGCACACCAGTGGTACCAAAGGTGGGGCTGCAGAAGTGATGATGCTCAGGCCTGCCCCTTGCATGGAGCTCCCTTCCAACAGCTGAGGACCTCCTCCCCCTGCCCTCCTGCTGCCATCAAGGACTCAGCAACCCGGTGTCATCTTGGAGGCAGAAACCAGTTCTCACCAGACACCATTCTTTGGCACCTTCTTCTTGAGCTTCCCAGCCTGCAGGAAATATATGTATGAGGTATAGAAAGTACACAGCCTGCAGTGTTTTGTTATAGTTGCACAAATGCACGAGGACAGTGCCTGAAGAGGCTGGCCATGTCCCAAGGCTGCCAGACACCACTATCATGGGACGGCCCCTCGCGCTACCAGTGGAAACCTGCACTCCCACTCCAACCCTCACCCCAGCCCTGCAACAACACCCCCAGTCCCTCTGGCTGGCTGGGCTCTTGGCTTAACCTGAGAAAATGATTCAGGCCCTGTCAGGCTCCCCCAAAGAGGGGCTCCAGCCATACCCCCCTTTAGGCCCCACTTCGTGTCTGTCATGGAGACAGAGGACAAACTACTCCTGGACCTTCACTGAACCTATTGCCTTCTGAAGCATGATCCTGTGTCATCTTCACAGTGCTGTTTGCTAAACACCCAAAGACCCCTCATGGGGACCCACAGAGGCTGGCAGGTGGCTACAAACAGGACAGAGCTTGACCCTCACACCTGTCTCCTTTAGACTACAGGGGCTCGGGTCAGACCCTCCCTCCATGCTACACACAGACACACTGACCATCAGGGTGTCCACCAAAAGTGGCGACTTGAGAATCAGCCCTGAGTTCACAGAACCAGCCTCCAATATGCCAAGGTACAAGATCTGTAGGGACACTCAACCACCAGCCAGCCCTCAACCTAGGGTCACTGTGGATTCCAGCAGAGCCCCAAGAGTGAGACAGCCAAGGCAGGAATGGTCAATTCCTAGAGGTGGATCCAGGGACAACCACAACTCCTCCAAAGCCAGTCCTGGCCTCTGCTCAGGGACCAGTCTGAGGCAGTGCAGGGAAACAAGGAGACAAAGGAATCTTAATTTTAAAATTGTGCTTTAAGGTTGCAACTTCAGAACCCAAAGCTCCCTGGGATGCCCGCATGCACCCCACGCCTGCCTGGCAACTGGCTCCACACAGGCTTGCTCTCTTCTTCCAGGTATCACACCCCAAAATCCCCTGAAGACACCTGGATGCACAAATGGGCTTGGTGGATGAATCAGAGGGCAGAAAGCTGCCCTTAACATAGACAAATAGATTCAAAAGTTTCAAGGAATGTTTTTTGGGAAAACAGACCCAGACTTAAGCACTAGACTGGGCCCAATGCCTGTACTGGTAAAATAAGCCATTACTTTTCTACCTGTGTGTGGGCCACCCCTCTCTTCCTGTAAAACTAAGCCCAAGCTTCTATAAATCTCAACTCCAGATTGATGCCCCAGAGCATAAATATTCCCACCTCCTGACCTCAACAGGCCTCTCCCAGAGACTCTGAAAGTTTTCCTCCCACTAGGGGACCAGCAGCCTGCCCGAAGGCACAGCCAGCCTGGGTCTCACTCCTCTCTGGTCTCCCTAGGCCCTCTGGGAAGTGGGGTCCTTTCAGCCCCACCTCTCCATGCTCTATTTCTCACTCTGCCGGAGAGATCTGCCTTGCATGCACTGACCATCCTGAAACACTGTTTTGCAGTAAGAGCCTAAAAGCTACTGACACAAGCTGAGGGCCCCATCTTGACCTGGGAGACATTGTCGGGCCCTTTCCAATGACCCTTCAGGGCTACAATGGATTATGATCGCAAGCTGAAGTTCTGTTAGACAAAGTACAGAAGACTGAGACAGAAAAAGCAATTCTCAGTCGACTTTTTATTTTTGAGACAGGGTCTGACTGGGTTGGTTCTGAGCAATGCAGCACAGGCTGACCTCCAGCTGGAAGTAACCCTCCTGCCTCGGCCTTCTGAGTGCTAGGCTTAAAGGTCTGTGCACCACAGCCAGCTCTCACTTGCCCCATAAGGCTGTGTTGCCCAGAGCTAAGTCGTGGTTCAGCACAAAGAAGAGGACCTGCTGAGCCCCCAACATGCAGCCTTCCTGCACCCTCTCCCCATCTGGGCAGCCTGCTGCACTGGGGAGGGAGTAGGGTGCCATCCCACACCATTCTCCTATTACCAGACACCACAGGACTTTGCGCTTACGCAACCACCCCTGCAGCCCACAGAATGGGAAGTGCAGGCAGACAGTGCTGGTACTACTGTCCCACCCTTCCGTCATGCTTAGCTACTAGACACCCAGGAAGTACCAAAGAAGCCAGGTATAGCAGTACACACTGGAATTCTAGAATCCCCAAACTGGTAGGCTGTGGCAGGGAAAGCACTGATCCATGGCAGCCTGGACAACTTAACAAGACTTTATCTCAAGTTTTTGAAAAAGCTAGTGATGTAGTTCAGTACTACAGTACTATAAATCATTTACAAATCATACAGACATGTCAATGATGGGATATAAAATAAAAAGCACTGTAAATGATATTCTCCTTAGAGGCAGGAACTGTTCTTCTTCGGCCTCATATTTGAGATACGCCCTTTGCACCTGAACACCGTGACCTTGCAGCTTTTCACTTAGCGTGCAAAGCTACACACACAAAAACACAAGGAACACACATTTGCACACTACTTTCAACTCCCTAAACCTTTCTCTACAGACAGCTTCGCACAGACAGGGCACAAAATGACTGCTGTGGCCCCAAGACAGGCGCAAGACAGGAAAGGGTGCTGAGACACCCAGTTCCACCCAGCCCGCCCAGACCACACAGAGGTCCACACCAGCACAGAGCCAGTCTCCTCCTACCGCTCACAGAGCCTTTCACCTCCATGCTGGCAGCCCCTGCGGAGGACATGCCCGTGGCCAGTTTCTATGCCACAATACCACTCCTTGCCACTGCAGTCCTGCCATCCACATCATACAGGTCTTGCCAGTGTAAGCAAGCAATGGGCAATTCAACGCTATTCTGATCAGGAGCAGAGCTTCATACCCACAGCAGCTCCCAGGCCACCTTAACTTGGTTGCAGACACAGGACACACAGACCGCCCCATGGGTCACAGTTACCTTTAACCAGCAACTTGTCTCTCACAGACACCCTTCGCGTGGAGTCGGTCGAGGCGGCCGGCGGCCGGGACCCTTTGAGACCATCATCCCGCTTCAGTTTGCTTGCCAGTGTTAGCATTACTGCCGACTTAGCTGAAAGACAGGGGAGAGCAGGGTTAGGAATCCTGCTCCACAAGGAGAACACCATAATACAGGACACATTTCATGATACTATTTTATAAGGAATCACCCAAGAATCATATACAAGTGCAGGAAATCTGTC
>PVKA01002374.1:0-126101 GCA_004027165.1 Ctenomys sociabilis
TTAAATGTCAAAAAAATCTTCCAGGCTGGCCAGATAGCTCAGTGGACTAAAGCGCCTGCTTAGGCAGAGCACACCAGCCAGGGTTCGATCCCCAGCATGCTGTGGCAGCCCACCCCTGGGGCGTACTAAGATGGCTATTGAGACTGGCATGGTGGGACATGCCTATAATCCCAGTGCTTGAGAGGCTGTACACAGGAGAATCACTATGAGTCCAGTGTACATAGTGAGCCCCTACAGACCCTGTAGACCCTGCCCTAAATACGAAAAAAAAGGAAGAGAACAAATTCCCCATATTACTTCTTTGACCACAAGTTGGAAGATCTCACTTTGCCCAGTCAAGTGCAATTTCTATCTGAGTATAATTTTTATAGTTCTTTCATATTTTTTTCTCAGATACTCATTAAATAGTCCCTCTTTTCCACGCAAATATCATATGCTTTGCCTCTAACCCGAAAGCACATCCTCAATTCAGGATGCTACCTCTTAACAAAATGTCTACACTGCTGTAGCACACTTTCTTCATTACTAAGCTATTCCCTGGGTACCAAACTAAGAAATTAGGCAAAACGTTGGGTTCATTGCCTAATAGGACAATTATCTCCAAAATAAGCACCTGGACATTTACTTTTCATATAAATTTTAGAATTTACAAAGCTTTCCAAGAAGAAAGGCTATTAGACTTTCTTTGTTTTGTTTTTGTTGTTGATGTTTGGTTTGGTTTGTTTAATGGTTGATTGATTGATTGATTGATTGAGATTGATTGATTCATTTGGTACAGGGTCTTGCTATGCAGCTTGGACTCATCGTGATCCTCCTGTCTAAGCTTCCCCAGTGCTGGGATTGCAGGCACATGCTGCCACTCCTGGTTTAAATGGCCAGCATGGCACACCTGGCATGCAGTACCAGGGACCAAACCTAGGTCCCTGAGTGGGCCAGGCAGGCTTTTAGACCTCTAAGCACTTTCTCCTGCTCAGCTGTTGGCATTTGTATAGAAAAGCATTGATTCTATAACAAAATATTTTGAGTTGATAAGGGACAATTGTCATTTCATGATTTTTTAATTATTTTATGAATCAACATAACATGTACCTCAAATTATTCATCCATTTTAATATCTTTCTGCTAAATGTTGTTTTCTTCAAAATAGTTTCTGCATATCTTAGTTAATTATGAAATATCTTATCTTTTTGTTGTAGTTATGATACAGTTCATCAAAAATTGTAATCTGGGGGCGGGGAAGATGGTTCAGTAGAATAAGTGCTTCTCTGACAAGCTCAAGGGTCTGAGTTCAATCCCCAGTTCCACCACAAAAAAAATTGTAATATGTAAACTATTTGTTGTAGTGGTAGAGTATTATGTTTGACTTTCTTCTTAATTTAAATCCATTCTAACCATCTGCTAGGCCCACCTATTCTAACAGAAGAAATTTCCTACACATACATCAGTAACCCTTATGTGGTTAATCAAAGTCTATGAAGAATCCTAGTTAATTTCTTTGATCTTCAATTTTAAAAACTTTATTTATTTTTCTTTTTTATTTTAAAGAAAAGAAATATAAACAAGAAAACCAAGAGTATAAAATTTCCAAGCAAGATTGTAGAAGCATAACATTGGATAATATATCGCACATTGTTATCTTCAAAGTAGTTGCTCATATTATGAGATATGAGCATGAAATATTGATCAAACAATATAGGCACAAACCTTTTGTTCAATGAACTAATAGCAAGTTTCTTTCCTTTTGAACAGTTTCTTCCCATTTCACGATATCTATTGTACATTGTACATTTCAGATCTTATTTATTGTTTGAGCTTCTAATACTAGAGAGACAACATGTGAGTCTGATTAATTTCACTTATGAATATCATCTCAAGTGAAATGGATGCAACTTTATTTCTTTTTTGTGCTTATTTGAGTAATGCTTTCTCCTTTAATCTAATAATGTGAATCACACAGAGATCAGTTCCCCTTGTCTGCCCTTCTATATAGACAATCTTCGTCTGTGGCACTGCAGCAGAGCATTTGAGACTGGATAACTATAAGCAGTGGAAACCTATTTCTCACAGTTGGGGTGACCAGAAGTTCAAGGTGAAGGCCCTGACAGTTTCAGGTCTGGGGAGGACATAGTCGCCACTCTTATGAAATACCATGGTGCTCAACCATCACACAGTGGAAGGTAAAGGACAAGAGAGGAGCTCAACTAAAGTCTCCAGAGGGTCGATCTTCACAACTTAATCAATGCCAAGCGGCCCCTACTCTTAAACCCACAACCACAATGAGCACTAATTTTATTTTGAACTTCCAATGACACATAGAGAAAATGCATAGTATATAGTGCTTGAGTCAGTTCTGTCTGGCAATTCAAAAAAAGTCTGTGCCCATGAGATTTGTATGGAGTATCATCAAAAAGCATGGTGAATGTTTAATTTTTTAAGTTTATCACAGTAAAAGGCCCCTTGCCATCAGTTCCCTCAGAATACTCCTCCCCACTTTGAGGGCTCTCACGTCATCGTCCATGCCATTTTCTAAAGCAGCTCGAGTCTTCTCTCGTATCTATGGTTGTGCTGTGGTGGCTGCCTCCACGTTCTGCATCAATGCAATGAGTTCACCTCAATGACCATAGTCATTTTGGCTTTGGAGAAGGGCCAGATGTCATACAGAGCCAGATCCCAAGAGTGTAGTGCATGAGAGTACACCGTAATGTTTCTGGTGGGAATTGCCATAACTTACCAGTCACCAAGAAATGATCAAACATATGATGAGTCTTTAAATTGCTAAAAAATCATTACAGTAAGATACATTGCCGTTAATCAAAATACCTAAAGCACTACTTCTGGCTTCAGATATGCTTACCCATGATTCTGGTCAGTGTGTCTTTTACTGTAACAAGTTTTTTTATTTAAATATTCACCATGCTTTTCAGTCACCTCTTTTGTATATTATTTTGTGTACTTTTATCTGTTTATTCTTATTCATCACTTTTGTAAAATTATCAGTGCTTATCTCTTCAAATGTTGCCTTTTACCTACTTTTTCTCTCTCCCACTAGAAGGTGGATTAAATATAAATATGATACCATAAAGTATTAAGAAAGAGTAATCACTTTTGTTAATTATTTTATATTTTTTCATGAAAAAAATTAGGTAAAAAACAACTTTTAAATATTTATTTCATTTGCCTCAATGAATTCTTTCTGCCTTTTCACTTAAAATTACCCAGTATTCATCCTCCAAAGCTTAGAATCATGAGAATAAAATCATTATGAGAGTATGTTCACCTTTTTGTCCCAGACAGTGAGTTGCTTACTCAAAAAAATGCTTTCAAACTATGGCTCATTCAACTCCCATATTAAAGAACAAAGCACAATTTTAAAAACAAAATATTAAGTAACAGCAGCAAAAAAAAAATCTTAAGCACAAGAAAAAGGGACTATGTGTAATTTTTAATCTATTATTGCACTATGTTTCAAAGATATAAACTGAACATCCTCAGAATGGAGGTATTCTAATTCATACAACTGAAAAAAAAAGTCAGTAGTTATATAGACTATGTATGTAGTAATACAGATGTGTTTTCCTGGAAATGTGAAATAGCTGAGCACTTACGCTGATGTTTTAAGTTGTAACTGAGATTAGAATTAAATTAAATTCATTTATTAAAAGCATGACAGCAACTACTTCCCCCTTCGCAATTTGCCCAAGATGTGTGCATTTTCAATTACCTAAGACATGTGCAGACCTGAGGCAAGCATGATTTACATAGACAGTAATTTCCTTTACAAGTAACTACAACACAGGTTTGCCACACCCGCTAATCCAAATTTGTCATTTAGTCTTTAAATGAAGATCATAAAAAGAATCAAAATACAGTATAATTCATTATTATGTAAATAGGATTTTCTATTTTTAAGAACACTTATGCCAGCCTAATGAGCTCCTCCATTTTCCAGCATTGGTAAAACTACTAAAGCAATATGACTGATTCTTTCAGGACACTCAGTAACTGAAGAAAGAACATATATTCTTTTTTTCTTTTTTTTTTGCAGAACCGGGGATTGAACTCAGGCCCTTGTGCTTGCCAGGGAAGTGCTTATTCCACTGAGCGATCTCCCTGGCCCTACTAAAGCAATATGAATTGTGTGTGTGGGGGGGGTGTACAGCTCAGTTACATTCAATCCACAATTCAATCCCCTGAAACACAAAAGAAAGGTAAAAGTAAAAAAGAGGGAAAGGAAGTGTGGGAGGAAGCGAGGAAAGAAGAAAAGGAAGGGAAAAGAAAGAAAAGAGGGAGGAGGGAAGGAAGGGGGAAGGGAAGTTAAACCCCAGAATTGTAAAGTAGGTTGAAGCAGTAAGCCCATATTTGGAAACAACAGCTTAATACCCAGCAAATGACTGATGTGTTGTGAAGATCTAAGACAAAAGAAATATTTATTTCTGCTGACACAATTTTTGCATTCAGATCTTTTCTCCAAAAGCTTTCCTCGGACCTCAGAGAATACTCAGCTCCCAACTGGCACTTGATAAATGATAAGAGCAAAGCAGAGAATGAGCCATTTGACTTTAGAAACAAACAGCTCAGGTAGCTCTGATCAACTAAAACTCCACAGTAACAGAGGTGAAGGAAGAGGGAAGTGCTTTTACTCATCTGAAAAGCAGTCAGCCCACAATAAATTGTCTTCTGAGGATTCAGTCCAAGTTGGTCTTGAGATGTGATTCTAAATGTGTTTCCTGGCAAAACTTGATGAAATTAAGAAATTTGGACTTGTGACGCCTATCCAAATACATACATGGTACATACATGCTTACACAGCTGCATGCATACAAAAATACATATGTGTGTACATCTCTATTCCTAGTAAAATAGCTCTGGAATTTGAAAGGCACCCTTGAATCCTTCAGTGAAAAATATTATCTGACTGAAAATAATTAGACATGTTTCTCTCTGAATTGGGACACCACTTTCACCAGTGTAGCTTCTGTTGACTCAGATTTCATTAAGCAGTTTCCACCACTACACAAACCAGTACAAGAACTCATTTTCTTACTTCCCAACTTCCCCTTTCCTCACAAAGCAGTAAAATCATCTTTACGTCTATTTTCCAAGGCAGTTTTCCTCCCGTTCCATTTGTCATTGCTGCCATACCATGTCTGGTCAATATGAATGAAATTAATTGGCTGGTTTCCTTTCCAGAAATTGGTGCTGCTGAGAATACTTAGTACAGCAAGCATTTTGATGGCTGTGTCAACAGTTTCTATCCAAGATATTAAAGAGAATAAATGTGCTCCCTGATGGAACCAAGTAAAGTAGAATACCTAAAGAGTTCAGATTTATAATCAAGACTTTACAACGCAAATAGAGTTTTGCTGTCATGAAATAAAGCCAAGAGAACAGTTTTCAGTTGTGAATCCCCCTGAAAGCTAACAAAACTTTTTTTAATCCAATTCAAACTTACATCACTTTGACTTCTGTGTCCTGGCCTGAGGATGAACCAGTAGAGGCAGTCAATTTACGGGTAATTCCTAAAAGCATAGTTTGCAAATGATCCAGGAGAACCTGCATTTTGTAAATTCACTGCACTTTCAGAAAAAAAAAAAAAAAGTTGTTAAGAACTAAGAATATGTGATTACGTAAAAAATGAATATTCTAAATGAGAACTACAAACTTTCAATTAAAAATATATATGTATAATTTCAAAAGCTAACCATTGCTTTCATAAAAATAACATTATAAAATCAAGAGAAATAACAATAACACACATATAGTGACCCCTTTTTTGGTTTCATGGTCACTATTTTCTAGCAAAATGGAAAAATAATTGTCTCCCTCTGACACAGATTTTATTATTCATAGTTCACTAATGTTTATTTCAGTCTTACAAGTGTTCATTGACTTGCTTTATAAAACATTAGGATGGTTGTCAGAGTTTGGAAATCTCCACATACTTCAAGGCTTGCTTCTTCTCCACTAACTATGCCTTTGCATCGCCAGGTAATCAAAGGACACACCCAAGGCTCCACACATCTGTCCTCTGTCCCTGCCCTTTCCTACATAATGGCCAGGCAAGTTTGGCACAGTGGCAGTAAGAGTCTTTCCAGAAACCACTTCTTAATCAAATGACATCAGGGCTGCCAGGAAGGAGGGAGAAAGAAAAGGGAGGGTCCAAGGAGGCCTGACCTTCCAGGGCCCACCCACTGACCCGCCCCTTCCAACCATGCCCCGCCTCCTAACAGCGCGTCACTAGAGCTCCTCCATCTTCAGTCATCTTCTAAAGTCTCCACCTCAGAGGACACGAGACCTTTAGGGACAATCTTTCTGTAAGCCATAACAGAACGTAAGAGAAATTTCGAAAAGGGAAAAACAAGCTGGAAACAGAATACCACATTTTTACCTGGCACCCCAAGCCTAAACATACACCCGTATCACCTTCTTGTTGATGAACTGTTGGGAGTTGCCACAAACTGAATGGACTAAAAAGAGTACAACATTACTGTCTTACAGTTCTCGAAGTCAGAAATCATGAGGTTGAGGTCTTATCAAGGATACATCCTTCTGAGGTTGTGGAAGAGAATTCCCATCCTTCTTTGACCTTAAAGGCCGCTTGCCGACCTTTGCTCCTTCCTTCCTCATGTTTTTCTGACTCTGTCCTCACTCTCCTTCTCTCCCTTTCCTGACTGTTCTTTCCTGTAATAAGTATTATTGTAGTAACATAGACCACCCTAGGTAAACTGAGGTAATTCTCTTGACTCAAGGCTCTGAATTTCATCACATCTTATAATGCTTCAGTTGCCATATAAAGTAATATAAAATTCTGAGGGTTAACTATGAATGTCACTAAAGCACCTGTAAGCATCTGCAGGGGCCAGGGTTTGACCCCTGGGCCTGCCATGCTGGCCCCACCCCTGAGGCACACTGAGATGGCAGTTGAGGCTGGGCGTGGTGTCACACATCTGTAATCTCAGCTCTTGGGAGGCTGTAAACAGACAGATCACTACAAGTGGGATCTAGCAGTGAGCCCCTGAACACCCTGTAGACCCTTCCCTGAAACACAGAAAATAAGTAAGAATGTCCCTGTTGAATCGTTATTCACTAAAGACAATGAAATCATACACATGTGAATATAGATTAAATTGTTGTCTTTTTTTTTTTTTTTTTTTTTTGCGGTAGCTGGGATTGAACTCAGGACCCTGCACTTGCCAGGCAAGCACTTATTCTACTGAGCTATCTCCTCAACCCTAAATTGTTATTTGTAACAGACAAAAAAGGGAAATAGTTCGCTGTCCATGACTAGTTGATGAGCATAACATGGCATATGCTGACAATGGTACAACATTCATCTTCGTATGCAGAAATGAAGGACTGATGTACACTACACCATTCACACACCCTAGAAACATTGCACAAACCTCCATAGCCATGTCTTAGTCACTCTTCTCTCATTGCTGGGACAAAATACTGATGCCCAAGATTAAGGAAGGAAAAGTTTATTTAGCTCACAGCTAGTGGAAGTTTCAGTCCATACTCAGATGGCTCCACGGCAGAGTAGTACATGGCAGAGGGCAGCAGTTCATGGTGGTGGAAAACAGCAAAGAGCAAAGGGAAGGGCAGCATCTTGGGCTGCTGGCTTCTTTTCCCTCTACATTGTAATGCAGATTTGCTGCCCCAGGGCGGGAATAGCACTCACAGTCATGATCCCAGGCCTGGATCCTGAAATAACCACAAACTCCAGAAGCTGCCCCATGACTGCATGAGGCTTTGGGGGAACAGCTAGACACAAACCATAGCAAGCCAGAAACAAAGGTCATGTATATGATTCCATGTATATGAGATCCACAGAACAGACAAACCCACGGGACCATTTTTGACCATGAAAAAAGTGTTAAATAGGAAAATAAGTAAATTTAATGCAAGTGGAAGAAAAAATAGGAAAAGAATCATTCACTCTTAACAAAGGTTTTTAAATTTATCTGATCAAAAGGTTCAGTAAAGACATGATATTTTCCTTCTTCATCTATTGTTATTAGTCCATGTTTTCAGGGAATGATTGCCCTCCTTGTGTGAGGTTGGTGTGTACACATAACACATCTTAATTTAGTTCATCCCCTCTCCTCCTTTCTCTCCCCTCCATCTCTTGATCCCCCCTACTAAAAAAAGATCTATCTCCTTACTTCCAGTTATCTTTTGTTTTCCTCTTGATGTACCTTTTGGATTTCTCATATAGAAGAAACCATGTGATGTTAAAGCTTGTGTGTGTGACTGAATTCACTAAATATTATTTGCAGTGCATCCATTTTCTTACAAATGGCTCAAGTTTATCTTTCTTTATGGCAGAGTAGCACTCCGTTGTACATAAATGTCACATTTTCTTTATCTATTCATCTGTTGATGGATATACAAATCCATGGAATACAATGTGATAAAAATATGCATATGCATATATATATATGATGAATTGCATACTTGTACATATATATCAGTTGCTACATGATGAATTGAATATATATATGATGAATTATATATATGCATATGTATACATATATGCTGAATTGTGAAGTCAAGCTAATAATGTGTCCATTACTTCATATATTTATCCTTTATTTTGTTGACAGCATATAAAATCTATGTTTATAATAGTTTTCAAATATACATTACTCTTAACTCTGTCACCAAGGCAGACAATAGCTCTCCAGATTCTGTTCATCCCATTCTGCTGCCACAGACCCTGTGGGCAGAACATTCCATTCCTGCCTTCCTGGTAATCACCTGCTAACAGGTCTGAAGTGGATATCTATCTCTCACTTTCTCTGCTTCTATGGGCTGGACCCCTTAGATTCCACCTGTGAGTGCTTTGAGCTACCATTTGGAGCCTATTTTCATTTCAAGTCAAAGGATTGCCCTTAGTCTCTAGTGAGGAAGGCCCAGTGGTGGCAAAGTCCTTTAGCTGAACCACTCTTAAGAGCAGCTCTGCTTTTCCTCTGGAGAATTTTCCTTGGCTGCTCTCTTCTTGGAGACCCCTGCAGGTTGCTGCCTGCCAGGTACAGAAAATGAGCAGGCAGGTGGACAAAGGAGCATTTCCCTCGTTCCCTGGAGGAAATGAGCAGCAGAAGGCCCTTCTTTAAATGACAGCTCCCCAGCGCCCCGTTGACTATCCGCGGATAATCAAGGCTCTGATCAACGTGTCTGCTGACAGTTACGAATGCTCTGCTGAATTCAGATCTATGGGGAGCTCTCCCAACAATTTTCTGCAGTGGGAGATCATTGGGCCAAAAGTCTCACTTGCCAGCAAATGTGGGTAAAGAAGCCCTGGAGGAGTGGAGCAGCTCCTAGGCTTCGTTGCTCTTTTGCCATGCCAACCCTGGTGTCAGCTGGAACACTGCTTCCTGCTCCCTCTGACCTGCAGCTCACACAGAAACCAGCAGGGTAGAATTTTAAAGAGCAATCCCAGCTCACAAGACAACTCTAAACCCTGAGCTCTAAATGTCTCAAGATCCCTAAACTGCTCCTTGTGGATCAATGATGGAATATTTTCCTGCTGGATCCCACTGTTTCAAGACTTGTGGTTTTCTTTGTTTAAACTACTAGACTGATTGTATTGCTGTTTCATTACAAAAGGGATTGTACATTCATTACAAAATGCCAATGTATAAAAAGGGAAAAGGAAAAGGCCCCACCAGAGCCCCAGGCCCACTTCTAGAGGTGAATGCAGTGTCCAGGAGATGAACAGACTGTTTCCAGTGTGTTTGCAGACTGCGCAGCCTTGCACTTCCTCATTCCAGCATGCAGCGTGGGAAGCATCATTTCCTGTTCTGTTTTAAAATTTTCTCTTAGCTCCTACTGCAGGCATCCCTTTGTTAATTCAGGCTATCGTTTCTTGGTGGACATCTACGTAGCTTCCAATATTTTGACATTTTACTGATGTGATGGCCAACCCACTTTTCACCTGTGCACACTGATAGCCATAAAGAATGGATTCTTAAAGCCGGGCATGGTGGCGCATGCCTGTAATCCCAGCACTCGGGAGGCTGAGGCAGGAGGATTGTTGTGAGTTCGAGACCAGCCTGAGCTACAAAGTGAGCTTAAGGTCAGCCTGAACTGCATAGTGAGACCCTGTCTCAAAAAGACAAAAAAAAAGAATGGATTCTTAGAGGCGCAGTTTCAGGATTAGGAGGTATGCGGCATGCATAGTTTATTTCAAAAGATACTGTAAATTTTCCTTCCCAAAAGTAGTACTAATCTACAGAAACTTTTTAAACTCTCTAGTGAAACCAAGCAATTCTAATTTCCCAGAGAGATTCGTTTTGGTTTGTATTAAGTCACAGGTGACTAACATTGGTTGTTTTTTTTTTTCATCTAATTAAATCTACCTTGTTTCTTCTACAGAATCTTCTCAGTTTCTGGCTTCTTGGCTTCTCTCCTTTCCTGTTCGAAGCAGCAACATTTTCTCCCTTTAATTTCTCTTCAGCTTTGTTTTTATGCCATCACTTACGTGGCTCTTTAGGAGAGCTAGAAGACAAACCCCTTCTGACATCTGAGCCAGGTTCTTGCTTGTTCATTCAGCTCACATTTTCTCATTTGTGCAGGTACTCTGCAAGAGCTCAGGGTGCAGAGATTAATCAAAAACAAATTTGACTTTGTGTAACGTAGGCCTAATAAGAGCAATGCAAATGACAGAACCACAATTAATAAACAGGGACCTTAGAGAGATAATAAAATAAGGAAACAGAAGAATGACTTTGGGGGCTGGGGTAAAGGGGCCCTCGAGATGCCCTCAGGGGAGCAAGTAGAGCTTGTGGGAGCTCCAAGGAGGGGGATGTAGGAGTGGGTGTGGCACACTGGAAGAGACTAAAGAACCTGACGGCAGACCTTTTCCTAGACTAATAGGAGGGGACATCTGATACAGAAAGCACAGTAGGGGCATCAGAGTCTTTGCATGCCATGTTAGGAGTTTAGCATTTGCTCAGTACATGACAGTCTCAAAATTAAGAATGATATGGTCAAGTCTGCATTTCAAACTTCATTCTGCGGCACTGGATGAACCAACTGCTCAGTGAACAAGCTTTCACTGATAACTTATGAGGTGTTTGAAGTTGTGCTAGGAGCCAGAACTTTCATAGGAACAGCCAGGAAAGCTAAGAAAAAGTACTAAGTACTAAAGTACTAAGAAAAAAGCCGCACCAGTGTGAGAAACATCATGTCAGATCTAATGTGGAAACAGGAGATGAGAAAGAATGGATTCAGGAAATAAAGTTGTGACAGAATGCGGGAGGTGGGTAAAAGAGACAGAACTGGGCGCATTGCTTTCTGGTGTCTTGTGGACGATTTTACGTTGTTAAACTTGAAATAAGATGAGTATAACAGTGGAAGTTGAGTAGGAAAGAAAATAGTTCCGAGTATCCTGAGTTGAAAGACCTTTGAAGAAGGCAGGCAGAAGTGCTTAAAAGAGGTGTAGACATAATTTAGAAAATGTGTCTGAGCAACAGATATTTGGGGATCACTAGTATTTTGAACATGTATAAATGGGACAAGAAAAATTATACTGAAACAGAAGGAAAGGGGGTTGTAGAGAGTAACAAATATATATGTGTAAAAAGATTCTGGTGTTGTTCAGTGTAACTGATATGTTGCTATTGATGAACAGCTGAAGCAAATTAGAAGCTCTTATTATTTAAGTGCTACAAAACTGGAGCTCATGTCTGTGCTCACCTACATAGCCTAAGACCCAGAGTACTGGCAGACATGGAGGAGGTATTCACCAAGTATTTCTTCCTTCAAGGGATGAATTTATTGTGTATTTGTCACAGGAGTGTGTTCACAGTTGTGACTTTTTCCGATAAAACTCTAGCAGCCATATTCCAAGCTACTCAGTGTTGATTTCATACAGCCAGATCTTTAACTCTCAACAAAAAGGTTTCTTTTCAAATACGTAACCTGCAAAGCATTATAGCAATCAGTCATTAGATTTTAAATGTTCAAGTAATTGATGTCACAGGGCAGTTGCTCTTTCATTCCATTCCAGGTGCACATTTTTATATTGTGTTCATAAGACAGAAACACAAATTTAAGGAAATAGAGAAAGCAAAGTAGAAGCAAGCAATTGTAGCCAGGCTCCCAAAGGATTTTTCAGAACATCTTCACAGAATAACCTTTGTGCCTGTCAACAGTGAGAATCTTCTCATGTGCTTAACAGATGTCAACGGAGCAAGGAAACGCACTCCAGGGGTGCATAACTCTCCTGTATGTCACAAATGCCCCCTTTTTTATGAACAAAAATAGTCTCTCTTCCACAGTCAACTAAAGTTCTGAATTCCTGCTATGTGCTAGGCATTATCCATATTCTGAGCAACTTAGAAAATGAAGTGTGTGTCCTTTCCTTCTAGAAAAGTGTGAGTTTGTTGGGAGGACAAGTGATAACATAGAGTACCTTTCCATGTCAAATGAATTGTCCAGAGACAGAATGCTGGTCTGCAATCTACTCCTGAGGATCTACTCATATCTGACCCACTCTGCCTTTCTAAAATATTCTCCTAAATCCTCAGCGAGAAAGCTGACCCTCTTGGGGTCCTGCCCTGAGCAGAGGTGAAGGGCTTGCAGTCTCGCTAGCCCGCAGCGTGCTTTGTGAGTGCTCCCCCCACTCCCAGTATGCCCTTGTTTTTACTCATCCTCCTCTCTTACTATAGTTTCTATCTTATCTTTTCTCTAATCCCAACCCAAGTGAAGCACCTTCTCCAAAGTTCTCCAGCCTTTGCTGACTGGAAATAACTTTCCACGTCTCTAAATTCCTGTGCGAAGAGACTTGCACTGCATCCGTTACCTCTTGCCTCATGGAGTAGCTGTCCCCATTCAGGCTGGTGCCTGGCCCTGGCACACAGCCTTTCTTTCTCCTTCTCCTGCTTGGTGGTATTGTCTTTCTGGGTGTCTAGTACCTGGGAGTACAGTGAAGCCCACTTTGGCTTCTGTGCATCTGACACTATTGACCATTTCCATCTCCTCTGCTCCCTGACCGCACCTCACAAACACATTACATCCTTTGAACACATACTAATTATGTAGTATGTGTTTTATTGTAAATAACTCACCTCGGGGAAGATGCAAGCATTGTATGTTAAAGATGCATCATCAAACTGTCATTGACACTTGTGGAAGATTTGCATTTCCAGACCTCACTCTTTAAAATCCTGATTGGGTTTAGTGTGGAACCGAGGAACTGCTTTGTATCAAAGTCTCCATGAAGAACTGCAGAAGAGTACCCAGTTAATAACTGTGTATTGAGTGATTATTTTCTTCTTTCTTTCTTTCTTTTTTAAACTATAAGCATCTTAAGGGAAGGACATGGAGCTGCCTGGTTTGCATGACTCTGCTAAGTATGAGAGCTAGCGTGTTCATGCAATGGAACTGCTGCACATTAATGGGATGATTTATGAATGACAGGATTAAGACCGTCTTCCCCTGTGGCATTCCTTCCATTCTGGGCAATGATGAAGAATGACTTGGAGTTGGGTGGGTGAGGAGTGGAGATAACATTCTAGTCAGGAGATTGGCAAGGACAAAACGGAGAGCATTATAAGCATCGACAACTAGTTTGTTTATTGAGAGAAAAGGTTCTAGTGGCAGAGGAATGAGAGATGAGACCGCCTCCCCACTGCATAAAACAGACATTTGCTAGCAGAACTCTTATTTTTCATTTTAATTTAATAAGAGATAAAACAAATGGTTTTGATGTGATTAATGACCGGCGAGGGATCAAGAGGCTGTCTTGGCCAGCATCCACCTCCGTGGCACGTGTGGAAGTACAAGATTTAGGACAGAATTAACCTGCCCAAGCATCTGTTCACAACTTCGTGTGAAAGGGAAAAAATAGAGCAAAGCATATGCTACAAGTGGAAGTCGTGGGACATTTTTCTCATATCAGTTGTTAACAATTCAGATTTTTAGCAAAATGCCTTATTGGCTAGCTCTCCTGAATTAAAATAGCACCATTAAAACAAAACTGTTTTTGGAAAAAAAGCATTTTGGTAGCTGGTAGAGAAAATATTAACTCATTATAAAATGGATAATGAGTTGTATTTATTACAAAATATAATATTGTACTCTTAGGACATAGGGTATATCTGCAGTCTATAATGAATTCACTTGGATTTGCTGGTGGCTATTAGCAATCTATTACTTGTAAAGTGTGCTGTACAAAATGTCAATTGTAGGGGCTGGGGAGGTGGCTCAGTAGAATAAGCACTTCCCTGGAAAGCACAAGGCTCTGAGTTCAATCCCTGGTTCCACAAAAAAAAAAAAAAAAGTGAATTGTAGCCTCATGCACGTGATACAAATTGAAGACTCATTCTTATATGAAGGAAAGGCTGACATGGAATATACCAATAACTTGTCATTCATTCATTCATTCATTCATTCATTCAACAACTCTTATATAGATAAACATTAATCCAGAACAATGCTTTTTCTTTCATGTATCCCCACACCAAGTATAGTATGGGTAGTGATTAACATATAATAAATACTCAATAAATACCTGTTGGGTAAATACACTTGTTGATCACTCAGGTGTTTAGGACACTAGAAACAGAAAAATCTTTGACTCTTGAAGATACTTCTTCAACTGAAATCTAAAGGATGAGTGGAATCTTGGTCTTAACCATCCAGCAGAAAAGTATAAAAATGAGATATAAAACTAAAGTCAGGGGCTGAGGAGATGGCTCAGTGGAATAAGTCCTTTCCTGGCATGCACAAGGGCCTGAATTCAATCCCCTGTTCTGCCAAAAAAAAGTAAAGCCATATTAATATTGAGCTGTAAAAGGCTCAAGTCAACAATTTCTGACATTGCCAGTTCTATGGACAACCAACTACTATTATGGACTGCTGGACTGTATTGGAATATTTTGCTGAATTCACACACCTACAATATTTAAATGACAATGGAATACCCTTTTCTGACAAAACTAAACAAAAAAGGGGGATACAAATGAATGACCATTTTGTATCTGTATATTCAAAATAGGTAGGATACATATACAGCTATATTCTCTTAATTCAATGAATAAAAAGATTTGTTCTAATAGTGTTTGTGGACAGGATATCATGTCTACATTTTGTACAGTGAAAAAGCACTATGAAGACAACAATATGCAATGTATTGTTTGTTGAAACTATCCTATTAACCCATTTTGAAACTGTTTCATTACTATTTGTTTCTCAAAATTATTAAAAAAGATGGCATGAAGATGAAAAGTATTCCTTATATAGCTCAATGTAATTCTTTAAATAAAACTATTGTATATGTAAAAAAAAAGAAAAGAAAGAACTTAATGAAGGAAAGGAGAAAGGGGACAAGCACTGTAGGCAGAAGGACCCTGAAGGAGTGTGGTGAGTCTGCTGTGGCAGCCAGTATGAGCGGAAACCAGCAAGGGAAGGTGAAAGTACACAGGGATTAACTCTTGGCGAGTTCCCGAGCTGTGAGTACTAGACAAGGTGATGTGAATAAGAAGCCGTCGCCCCTGAAGTGGATACAACTCAAACTGGTTTGTTTGCAACTAGCATATTTGCAAACAGCATGTTTGCAGCCAATATTTTGGTTGCAGTTACAAGCTCAAAATTCACTGCTTATTTGTAATATAAAATAAATTTTGATAAAGCAATTTTTCAATGGCTAGCAAAACAATTGAGCATGTAATTTCAAATTGCATAACTGGGTTTTGTAGATGTGCCAGTAAGTACTGTAATCTTACTAAATTACACAGCATCAATTAACCCACACATGGGGGTTAATAAAGAAATCAACACAATGCCATAAGAATAATTTGGGTGTGCTGATGTAGAACTATATTGACAAATTAATATATGCAGGCAAATAGCTCATTCCACAATTGTGTGTAAGGCTAAAAAATATTTAATTAACTAATGTAGGCCACATGATACAACTCATGCAGAGAAAAACATAGCTGAGACTTTTGTAGAAATTTCTACTGTGGAATATATAAACAATGGCATGCTTAGAAAACCAAAGAAATAATTGGCTTTATCCTTTCCCTAGTCATTATAGCATTTGGTCAGGTAGACTGCTATTATTCAATTCAACTCATTTTATTTTTCCCTTAGCATGAATCCTGTTAAAAGTTTCACAGTACTGCTAAGATCTGGATTGCATACCTTCTCCATTTTACATTTCATCTGAGACCACGTCGAGATTTCTCTCTTACATGCACATGTACACATATCCCAGTACACAGTGCTGGGCATGAGTTTGGTGTTTGGCAAGTACTTGTTCAATTCCAAGAGGTGGTAAGTTGGAACGCTTACAATAAACAGTATGTTCTGGACAACATCATGCAGAACAGCACCATAGGTGAACTCTCCTATTGTTTTGTTTGGTGAAGTTCTAAATTGTTTCTAATGTTTTGTTGTATTTTGTTAACATTTTGTATTCACTTTGGATAACAAACAATTAAAATAAATGATCAACAGTATGACTTAATAATGATAAGAAGTACAGTAAGTTATTAGGCTTAGTGTGTTACTATTTGAGTATTCAGGTTTAGGGATGGGTGGTGTGTAATGTTAAAAATTGTCTCTTACCAGCTCATATTGTTTAAGTGGGATATGGAAAAACACAACAATCTAACAATATTTATGCTAATCTCATTCTTATTTAGAAATAAATATATAACATAAATATTGGAGTTTACAGTAAATTAGGAGATAATACATCAAAAATAAGAGAAACTGTATATTTAGGAATAATAAACAAATGTGATCAAATATTAACTGAAGCTTCTAATGACTCATGTCTGTTTAACAATATTCACATTCTTCATGATGTAGCTTAAATACCCATGATGTACAGCGCCTGACTCTCGCTGATGTATACACTACTGCACGGTAGAGAGGTCAAGTGAGATAAGTATAACGGACATCGCTTTCATTATAAATGCAGCCAGACTGCATCCTTGCACAGAAAACACTCTTTTTTATTTTTTCATTTAGCAAATATTTATTAACATTCACTGTGCCCAGGCTAAGCAGTAGGCTACGTCAAAATACCATTTAACATTTTCTTTCTACTGCAAAGCAAAGATAGGATTTCTCTGGAACAAGAGCAGGGATGGACTTCTGTCATGGCTCGGTTCTTGCTTGCTTCTAATGTGCCATCACTGCCACCTAACCTATGACCAAATGGTCCTCACCTGGCAAAGCAAAATTTACAATTTTAACATATAGTCTTATTTACACTGAAGGAATTTAAGGTATTGACACTAAACAGTATACTTCCTGCCTTCTCATTTACTGACTTTCAGGCAAAAAAAAAAATACATGTACATGTGACAGTTTAGTTTCTCTTTTGATGGAATGCTGATGAGTTAGGAGATTGGTGATATAATTTCTCTGTTATTTCTGTTTAGGTAATTGGGTATTATGCAATTTAATAAAGAAAAACTGACCTTTTATACACCAGATATTCATTACTGATTTTCACGAAATTCTAATCTTGAGTTACAGTGAACTCACTTTAAACAACAACAGTCTTTTCTGATTCAGAAAAGCTTTGAGTTTTGCATGCACCTTTATGACCTTCAGGAGTTATTGCTGTTGGCTGTGACAGGCATGAAACAGTGATTCATAGCCCCACAGAGCTGAGCACAGAACTCGTGGTGAAAGAGATTTAAAGTTACTGGCTTGCCTTTCGAAATAATATTTCTGAATTCTGATTTGCTCCATGAGTTATCTAAATTGGAAAAAATATTTATCTGATTCAGAAGAAATGGTTTTAGACATTTTCAAAAGTTAAATTATAGGAGTATATAAAAGTAAAATATGGCATATATACTGCACCGAGAACAGCCCTTGAAACTACAGAGGGAGGACAGTGGAGAATGGAGAAGACAGAAGGAAATAGGCAAAAGCTGAGGTCAGGTGGAGCCCTCTCTCCTGTCCGGAAAAAGGACAGTCCCATCACCTGCAGTGCATTTATCTGTACAATCAGCATATGAATAAGTTTATGGAGAGGGGAAGGGGAGGGCACAACCTGGGACAGGGAGGATAGCTAGTCCACAGCAGAGCAACATGCCATATGGCTTCATGGGGACAAAAACTGTCCACATTATTTCAAGCAAAGATCAAGTCACTTTGTGCATCAGGTCCTGGAGCTGTGAGCACTTCTCACTGGGCCCACCAAAGTCAGGAGAGGCTATGGCCTTGCCTAGGTACCCAAGGTACAGTCAGCTTCACTCTCAATGTGTACATGTTGAAACTATGTATGTAGAAACTAAAGGGGAAGAGGAAGTAGGTATACTGCATGAACTATACCATTTGCCATAATTGCACTTTTCATCAGTGAACATCCATATACCATCTAAAGGCACTACAATAGCACATTACATTGATAATTACAAAATTTCTATCTTCAAAATACAACCATAACTATTCCATGGTCCATCGTGCTTTTGTTGTTGTTGTTCTGTGCAGGGTCTCACTATGCAGCTTGGACTCATAGTGATCCTCTTGTTTTCTGCCTCCCTCGTGATGGGATTACAGGCATGCACCACCATGCCCAGACTTATAAATTCATTTATTTATTTACTTACTTATTTATTTAGTACAGGGTCTCACTATGCAGCTCAGACATGTAGTGATCCTCCTGTCTCAACCTCCCAGCACTGGGATTACAGGCCTACGCCACCACACCTGCTTTCCAGGGCCAGCATTCCAGGGCAGTCACATCATACAGTAGCAGGGATTGAATTCAGGTCCTTGCGCTAGCCAGGCAGGTGCTTAGACTGTCAAACTATCTACTGAGCCCCAATGTAACTTTTGCATTTATACTTTTAAAATTATTTTTCTTGTTTATTGGCTTTTCTGTATATTCTGGCTCTGGTTGTTAATTACTAATCTACCTTATGTAGTTGTATCTCAGAAACCTTAGCTTCAAAACGTAGGTCATTAAAACTTTCACAAGAGGGGTTCTCAGAGCCCTGTAGAGGGGTTGAAGAGTGAATGCGAGATGTGCAGACAGGGAGGGTGGCCAAATTATTTCTACACTCTTCCCATGAGAAGAGCAAATAAATGGGGAAGTGGTCAGAAGGAACTGTGACAAACCCAAAGAAGATCATAACTTTTAATTAATAGTCATGTTCATGTGCTGCTACAGATAGCCTGGAGGACAGAAATGCTAAGAGTGAGTGGATGGGCCTGCTGTGCCAGCCCCGCACGGTGCGCACTGAGCTGGCAATTGAGACTGGGCGTGGTGGCGTGCACCCGTAATCACAGCTCTTGGGAGGCTGTAAATAGGTGGATCACTAAAAGTCTGATCTAGTAGGAAGACCTTGAACGCCCTGTAGACCCTTCCCTAAAATACTAAATAAATAAATAAATAAAATAAACAAAAAATAAAAGTATGAGTGGAGAGTAGATCACTCTCCACCACCCCCTAGAGTCCCTGAAAGAAAAAGAAATAGGTCAAATGGACAGAAAAGGGCCACAGACTAAGAAAGACTGGAGGGAGTTAGAAAGAACCACAGTGGGTGCCAAGCACATAAATACACTGCACCATATGAAACCTCCTACACCCTTCTCGGAGCCTGGCTGGAGCCAGTCCCTGATGTGCCTGACACCTGGCACCCGAGGAAATCCTGTGGAAGGGAATCTGCGCAGCAACAGACAGCAGCATGGACCAACTGTCTCGGAAACACATTCCTCTGAAAAACTTTTAACTGTGCATGTGGGAAGCCTGAAGCCCAAGCTTTGTATCTTTGGAGTAAATCCGCTTCGGATCGTCTCTTTGTTTATTTCAGTAAGCAACAGATAAGATTATGAACTAGGATAAGAGGAGGATATTTTTGACAAGATGGAAGTAGTATGAAATGATCTCAGCTAAAAAGCAATTTCTTGGGGGAAGACTCAGACTTGCACACAGCCAGTCTCTATTTCAGGCATCTGTCATGAATTTAAAGCGAGGCCAGTCGACCAAATTGCTACTTTCTTGAAAAATCTTGGTGCAGTTGCAGAAAAGGCAGAATGCTCAGTTCAACAAATGCTACATTCAGCTAGATGACTGTGACAAAACAAAGATCTTGCTATATGATATGTGCAAGAAACTGTTTATGACAGACTTGACAATGAATCGCATCTTAAGCAAAGAAAGATAGGTGAATAAAGATCAGATAAATTTAGCACATCAATCAATATTGTGTCCTAGCAATAAATATAGGGAAGTTCTAGAATGCTAGAATAAGTGAACTGAATGCATAAGAGGTCATGGTCTATTTGCAAAGGAGACTTTAAAAGTGATACTGACATTTTTAAAAATTCAACTTCTGTAGCCACCAGGGAAATGTAGATCTAAACTACATTAAAATTCCATCTCTCCTCTGTCAGAGTGGCTGTTTTCGAGAATACAAAAAACAATAAAGGCTGGCAAGGATGTGGGATGAGGGAACTTTTTACACACTATACACACTGTGAGTGGGACTATAAATTAGTAGGGCTACTATGGAAACAAGTGTGCAGGGTCTCCAAAAGCTGAAACTAGAGACACCATTAGATCCAGCCATGCCATGCTGGTGTCCCCCTTGCCAACGTAAAGCCAGCCTGCAGCACTGTGGCAATAACTGTACACCCACGTAACACAGTAACATTATCAAAACCTCTAACAGAATTCAAAATTCTCTGAGGGCTGACACCAAGAACTTCTCTGGGCAGCCTGCATCCATTTGATTTTTCAAACAAGGGGAATACTGAAGAAGGGTAAGAATCTGAGCAGGACCATTCAAAACAGCTTGGCTGTCTAAGCACCCACCTGGAAAGCACAAGAACCCAGGTTCGATCCCCAGCATCACATGTCTTGCCAGTCCAGCACAGAAGGCCAGCCACTGAAACCAGGTGTGGTGGGGGATGCCTGTAATGCCACTGCTGAAGAGGCTGTGACAGGAGGATCACTGAGTCTGGGCTAGGTAGCAAGACCCAGCACCGAATAAACCTAGGAAGTCCTCTCAATGGCTTCTCCAGGTAATATTTCATGTCCACTGCCCATGTCCAGCGAAAGGGCCTAGACCTTGGGCAGACTCCCAAGTAACCCTGGAGAGGCAGTTGGTTGATTGGAATCCTGCTCAGGGCCTCTTTATAATGATTTCTATCACCCATGCTTACCGAAGGCTGACTCATGACAGTTAGGGACAGACTCAGCCTAGCTGCCTGTGACCTAGCATAAATGAAAAAGTATATATGAATGGACATGGTACTCATTGAAGGGGTAAAGATGGTGGCCTGTTCACACAGTAGAGTGTTACTTGGCCATCAAGCAGAATTAATCATGCTCTTTGCAGGAAAATTGGTGGGGCAGGATATCATCAGTTTAAATGAAGAAAGCCAGACTCAGGCAGACCAAGGCCATATTTTTCCCATACGTGAAGTTTAAAAGAAAATTTTTGTGAGTGGGAAGAGATGACATAGCAAAAAAGTAGAAAGAGGGCTTTTGGAAAAGAGGAAAGGGATAAGGAATGGAAGAAAGAAAAGTAGAAGGGAAATTGGTACTGAAAATCATCTCAATATGTTGAATCCATTATAAAACTACCAGAATGAATCACAATCGTCTGAATAACAAATACTCACTAATAAAAATTTTAAATAAAGGATGCAGTGTAAGAAAAAGGTGTTAGAGACCTGGTGAGATAGCTCAGCAGACTAAGCACCTACCTAAGCACAGGGGCTGGGGTTCAATCCCTAGCACCACATGCCTTGACACCCCTGCCCATGGGTGCACTGAGCCAGCCAGCGAGACTGGGAGTGGTGGCATGTGGCTGGAATCCCAGCACTCGGAAGGCTGAAGACAAGAGCTTCACTAGTAGTCCAAGCTGCGTGGTAGGTCCCTGTACCAAATGAGAGAGAGAGAGAGAGACAGAGAGAGACAGAGAGACAGAGGGAGACAGAGACAGAGAGAGAGAGAGAGAATGAGAAAGATGTGATTGTGATTAAAGACCGAATACAAACACAGATGTGTCTTTTGTTGAATAAAGATGGAATTTTTGGAGCATCAGGTTATGGTGGGAGAAGCTGCAGGCACAGAAGTGAACGAGATTGTTTCCTGCTTCTAGAAGCCCAGTGTAATGTGCAAAGTGCTGCACTAGGGACAGCAGTGCAAAGCACAGGTGCCCAACCCAGTCAGGGCTCGGGAGTCTGGGCACAGAGAGCGACATCCGCGAAGACCCAGCAGCACGGGAGATCATACAGTGTCTTTAGGGACTGTAGAGAGTTGTGCTCTCCTATAAGAAATATAACCACTATGAAAATGAGTACGGAGATTCCTCAAAGAGCTAGGATTGGAGATCCCATTCAAGCCAGCTAGTCCTCTGCTGGATATTTTTCAAAAGAACTGAAATCATCACCCCAGCAATATATGTGCACCCATGTTTATAGCAGCACAATTTTTCATAGTTAATTATTGGAAACAACCCAAATGCCCATCATGTGAGGAATGGATACAAAAGATGTTTTTTACACAATGGAGTATTAATCAGCTGTAAAAAAAAAAAAAAATTACATTCAGTGCTTTTGTAAATAAATGGATGCAGCTAGAGACTATTGGTAAGTAAAATAAATCAGATCCACATGTGCAAACATCATATTATCTCACTAGCATGAGAACGTGAAAGAGTAATTAAAATCTAAAAGGTATAATAGATACTATGAAAGGGAAAGAATTAGTTCAGTGGGAACGAAAAGCTGGGATGTGGATCAGGACAAATGAAAGAAGGGAAGATGTATTTTATATTTTTTTTTCTTTTTTTTTCAAGTTCTTAAAACTCTCCTGTTATTGTTTTCTTTTGTTTTCTCTTGAAATGAATCTTACAGGTTATTTCTGGTGACCTGACAACTAATTTGAAGGTGGCATCATATAATACAGTAATTGTCATTGAATCTCTATTAATTTGTTTAGTGAAATGTATCATTTCTAATGCTTTTGCTTTTCTATCACTATTTTGTGTTCTTTAAAAACTAAAACAAAAAAATTTTTAAAGAAGTAAGCAGGGGTCAACTGAGAGTCATTTTGTATGTTGTTTATAGAAATCTGGGTTTTGTATTCTTTGGGTAACAGAAAGACTGTCTTCAAAGAAGGGTGATTATGCTGAAACGGCCCCTGATGGTAGCATGGATAGAATGTAGAGGAAAGGAGGAGGTGTAACATTTTTGAAGAGAACGTGTCCAGCTCTAATGATGAAATGAGAATCAGTTTTTCACTTGTAATTTTACATCAGCCACCATCACCAAAGCTTAAAATTTCAGTTGAAAGTTGTACATTACAGTGAGGAATATAAAAACAGACTTCTTCCCTTATCCAATTGTTAATATTTTATGCGACCCAGAGCAAGATACATGAAGTACAAGAATTTGACTGCTGTAAAGATGCGTGCATTTCACTCCCGCTGTTCAGTAAATAGTAGGACCCTTACAAATAATAGCTGGATAAAATTGTTAAAGAAATTAGAGCTGGTCTTTAGAAGTCTGACATCTTCCTGTTCAGCTTCACTCTAAAATCACCTCCCTAAGAAACATTAGGCTAGTTGTAATCCATTTCTAGTTTCCCCCTAGAATATTCTTCTATTCTGTGTGTGTGTGTGTGTGTGTGTGTGTGTGTGTGTGTGTGTGTGGCCAGCTCAGCCCACCCTGGGGGCAGGGAAGACAGCACCTGTGGCACTAGGAATTGAACCGTGGTCCCTGCACTTGCCTAAGCAGGTGCTTTAGACTGCTGAGCTATCTTGCCAGCCTCTATTCATCTACTTTTGAGATTCACCAACTGTGTACAGTCTTACAGTCTTCAGAATGAGCTTCTCACCTTTCCACAACAGCCAGATGATTCTAGCACATCCACTTGTTCATGCCTAAATCTCCTCAGTGACACGGCTATAACAGCTGACACTGGGGGCTGAGCTCAGTGGGTGCAGTTTGAGTTGAGCGCCTTATGGGCTCGTGTGTTGGAATTGGTTCCAGGGCACAGTGCTGGGAGGTGGTAGAGCCTGGAAGAGAGGAGCGTGGTGGAAGGTTACTGGGCCTCTGGGACTGCCCTTGGGAGACAGTAGTGTCTTCTTTTTCCCAGGCCCAGGCTGTTGTTAGAGAATGGGTCACTGGACAGGAGCCTGGCTCCTGCCTTGAACCCTCTTCCTCACTCAGCCAGTTCTCTCTTTCTCTGCCATGTTGTGACACAGCTAGAGAGACCTTACCTGGAGCCTGGCATTGGCTGTTTGGACCTCCCAGCCACCAGAACCATGAGCCAAATAAAATGCATTGTAAAGGCTCCGACCTCAAGGATTCTCATAGCATCAGAAATAGACTGTTAGCGCTTAGGACCAAACACTGTCATGAATAGTTTAAATACTTTAGCACAACTAATCCTCATCATTCCACAAAGCACCTGACAGAACTGGCATCTGCTTGTGGCATCTGCTTGTTTACAGGATAAGAATCTGAGCCAAGATTTTACAGCAAGGAAAGCGCAAAGCCTAGATCTGAACCCAGTCTCCGAGTCCACGCTCTTAAACACTGTGCTTACTAGGCAGAATCCCATCGGGGACCCTCCCTTGTTGGTTACAAACCAGGCTTTAATGGAAGTTGCCTGCATTAAAAAGTGCCAGACTGTAGTGAGGCCTGATAGAAGTTCACTGTCACTGTGATCCTTGTTATTATTTATACTTTCTTTTATGATCATCTGACAGAATCACCAGTTTTGTTTTTCATGTCAAGGACCAAACCCAGGGCTTCCAGCTTGCTAGCAAGTGTTCTCCTACTGAGCTAAATTCCTGGTCAAGAACCACCGTTTTTGAAGGAAATCAGATTATTATATTTTGCTGGATATAATTAGGAACCAGTCTCTGATTATACCTACTTATATCTACCTTCCTAAAACTTCTGTCATTTTTTGTGGCTCTCACTATGGGATAAAGGCAGGACTAACCAGCTCCTATTCCCGTCAACAACCCCCAAGTGTTCAAAGACAAGCATCGTAGACTCTGCTGTCCCCTCAGTGGTCTCCAGTCTGAGCCATTTCTCCCCCATGTAGTTTCCAGATATTCTGAGTAAACTTGGCTTTGCTGAAGATACCTTGCACTTCGTTTTCTAGAGAAACACAATATGATATCTACATGTGGGCTAACAGTAGCCTATAGAACAGGACACAGAGGGAAGCAAGTTTGGGCTAGCCCTGCCACAGGCTGAATTTTGTTCCCTGAGACCATGACAGTGTCTTCCTTGTGGAGAACAGGTGGTATTTCTAGAGTGGATGAACTTGCTTACTGGTAAACGAACTGATGAATACTGAGCTCACTTGACTCTAGTCCCCATGTAGTTCTGCTTCAGATTCTGTACCTCTCTGGTTAGCACAGCCAGTGTTTCCTCTCTATTACGCTTCATGTGGGAGAGCAGTCTTCCAATATTCTCAGATCCTTTTGTATACTAATTTTCTCCTTTTAGTATTGTCTCTCCTTCCCCGTATGCCATCTATAAATGTTCCCTCTATTCTATCAGTATGCTCATCTGAGTATTTAAGTGGAATATATTATGCTCCTATTCATACTAAAATATTCATAACTGCTATGGCTTAAAGAGTTTTAATTAATTGCAAATCAATTGCTTTTTCTCAGCAGTGCATTTCATTATTGTTTGTCACTCAGAAAACCTATTCATTCTTTGAATAATTACTAAAATGTGAAAATATCTTTTTCCTAAATATTATGCAAATTGAAAGTTACTTCTTTTTACTTACATGTAAAAACAAACCTTTAAAATTTTATGAATATTTTTGGTGAGTCGGACATCTGGAATAAAACCAAGAAACAGAACTAATAAAAACTGGAAGCAGGCCCAGCCTCTGTGGAGCTAACCTTTTCATCTCCAAAGAAATTAACTGAGGAAGTTAAACAATCTCAAGTCATGTAGCACATCACGACTGAGAGAGTGATAAGAGGCTTTTCATCAAGAGCTGAGCCATTTGAGTCATCCAATTTTGTGTCTCAGAGTTTCAGCCGTGGACTCTAAAATTCATGAATAAAAGATTTCCCAGTTCTAAGAATTACATGGCTGGTCCTAAACTGAGTGTATTGTTAAATAAAAGATTTAAATAAAAATGGAAGTTTCTTAAACTCTAACCATGCTTCTTGGGTGAAAGGAAGGCTCTAATCAATATTTGGCAAAACAAAATCAAAAGAAATTAAAAGTAAAAAGCGTTGATGATATCAAAACTTTGAAAAAATGCAGTACCTGGAATATGTCAATGCAATGTAATTATGTCACTTTGAGTAGAGGCTCCATTAAATTTGTACTGATTATTTTATGTTAAACAGATGTGAGAAGATACCCTCACATTTCTTCACATGAAATATGTAACGGAATTTATTTTGTTGCCTTCAGGTTGTGTACAATTTCTGAGAATAACAAATTTTTGTTCTTACACTATCTGCCAGATAATTTCATAAAATTTAAGATACTTAAAGTTCTCCCATTTGACTAATTTTACTGTGAAAAAGTAATATCAAGTTGTGTTTTTTTCAGTAAGTGACTCTAAAACTCTTTTAAACAAAAAATTTAATAGAGCATAAACATTTGTAATTAGATTCTGTTGTCCAAATTAGAGGAATAAAGCAATATGTACAGTTCAATCAATGAAACAAGCTACACTGGCACATAGATTACAGAAATCATTGGAATAATTGCAACTATGAGAAATATATGATTTACTTATGTTAATACGAATATAACAATTATTTATCTCATTTTGGTTGGTAAACGTTTCTTTTTTTTTTCTTATTTTTTTAATTGAAGAACAAATAGCAATGAGACAGTTTCAAGACAAATTAACAGATTCGATAAATTAATGCACTGCAAAATGTTTTCATGTTTGGGTGTCGTACAAGGTGCATACATAATATTATACTTCAGACATTATTATAGCAGATGTCTCTAATCAGTGAATGCAGAGAGTGTAGCTATATACTTATTTTTTATAGCTCAATTATATCACAGATTCAATAATTAATACTTTCTACCTTGTTATCTCCCTAGTGTTTGTCCATAGTACTAGAAGCCAACATAATACCTTGTTCAACTACTATTAGTGCAAATCTTGCTTCTCATAGAATTATGCAGAAGCTCGGCATATTTATCCTAACTGTACTGTTCATACAAATACATCATGATTCTTCCTTTATATACACTTTTTTTTTGTCTAAACCTGTCAAAGATGAGCACTCCTCTGTCATTAAACCAATTTAGGTGCCTGAACACAGCGACACAATCCAACACAGTCCAGCATTCCACAATAATAGTGAGTTATCTGAAGAAGTTGTTGATTATAGCCACTTACAGCTCAACTTATTATTATGGCCCCATGTTATATACCTCATTTTTATACTTTTCTGCAGGATGGTTAATACCGAGATAGATCAAGACCTATATACCAAAAGACGTAACTTTTGTTTCTGATGAGGTCAGTGAAGTCCCCTCAGGGTTTATTTTGTAATCCTGTACATTAATCTGTAGATCATTTGCCTGTGTCATCCATGTGGATGAGTCACGGCTAATGCTTGACCAGTTTGCTCTCTATGACAGCCTGAGAGAAAGTTTTCTCTCCATGTGACTCTCTGCAGGCACACTATACATCATCAGTCTCTTTCTGCTGTGGCTCCATAATCTCCTTGATCAGAAAATTTGGAGCATAACTGAGTTTCATGTTGTTACAGTACAGGTTCTCTTATGCCCTGAATCTTTGCTGACCTTGAAAGGCTAAGGCCAAGATGTTGGCTGGCCTTGTGGCTCTTCTATTTCTTCAATTTTGATCTGCAAACTTAGGTTGTTAAGCATCCAGAAGAGAAGCTAAGTAGTACCCTACAGCATATGCCGTTCAGTTTGCCCTATCTGACTCAATTCTTTTTAGTTGTTGTTGTACACTTCTATTTGTATTTCTTCTTTTCACTTCTTATACTCAGGAGACTATATGATATTGGCACATGTGTGTCTGGATTATTTCACGTACAAGTATATGTTCCAGTGGCATCCACTTCAATGTAAATGCTTCAAGTTTATCATTCTTAATAGCTGAGGAATACTCCATTATATAGAAATACCACATCTTTTTCCTCATGTGACGACATCTTGGTTGTTTCCAAGATTTTGCTATCACAAATTGTGCTGCTATAAACATAGGTACACATGTATCACTATGATATAATGTTCTCAGTTCCTCTGGGAAAATTCCCGGTAGGAGGATAGCTGGCTTGAATGAAATTTCCAGTCCTACTCTTTTTGAGGAGTCTCCACACTGATCTCCACAATGGTTGTACCGGTATACCTCCCCACCAGCAGTGGAGAAGTGTTCCCTTTTCCCCACAACCTCTCCAATATTTGTTGTTGGTTGATTTCCTTATGATAGCCATTGTTTCTGGAATGAGATGGTATCTCAGTGTTGTTTTTATTTGCATTTCATGGATGGCTAGCGATGTGGAGCATTTTTTTCATATATTTATTCGCCTCTTAATTTTGTCCTCTGAGAAGTGAATATTCATTTGAGATGCCCATTTCTGAATTGGGTCTTTAAATTTTAGGGCCCTGTTATATCTTAGTTTTTTATATATTCTAGACAGCAGTCCTTTGTCTGATTGCTTATTACTTAGGATTTTTTCAAAATTTGTGGGTTGTCTTTTCACTTTGTTGACAATTTCTTTTGATGTGCAGAAATTCCTCAATAAGAGTTGATCCCAATTGTTGATTCTTTCCCATGGGAATATATGTTTGTTCATAAACTCTTTACCTACCCCTATGTCTTCAAGAGTTCCTCCTACTTTCTCTTCCAGGAGATTGAGTGTTTCTGTTTTAATGTTTAGATCTTTAATTCATTTTGACTTTATCTTATTGCATGGTGATAAAGCTGGGTCAAGTTTTAGTTTTCGGCATGTAGAAAGCCAGGTTTTCCAGCACCATTTGTTAAAGAGGCTATCTTTCTTACAGTATGCTTTTTTGGCCCCTTTGTCGAAGATCAGATGGTTGAGTGTGCTCGTAGATGCCTCTGTGTCGTCTAATCTATTCCATTGATCCTCAGGTCTATTTTGTTGCCAATACAATGTGGATTTTATCACAGGAGCTTTGTAGTATAATTTCAAGTCAGGAATTGTGATGCCTCCTGCCTTGTCTTTATTGGCCAAGATTGCCTTTGCTATTCTAGGTCGCTTGTGGTTCCAAATAAATTTAAGGAATGATTTCTCTAGGTCTGGGAGGTATGTTGGTAACAGTTTGACAGAGATTGCATTAAATATGTACAGCAATTTTGGGAGTATGGCCATCTTCATGATGTTGGTTCTTCCTATCCAGGAGCATGGAATATCTTTCCATTTTCTGAAATTCTCTATAATCTCTTTTCTTAAGGTGTTGTAATTTTCTGTGAAAAGATCTTTGACTTCATTGGTTAAGTCAATTCCAAGGTATTTCATTTTCCACTGTGCTATTGTAAAAGGAATTTTTTCTATTGTTTCCCTTTCAGTGTGCTTGTTATCTGTGTAGAGGGATGCTATTGACTTTTGAGTATTGACTTTGTATCCTGCTATGCTACTGAATTTCTGTATCAGTTCTAGTAGTTTCTTGGTGGAATTTTTGGGGTCTTCCAAGTAAAGCATCATGTCATCTGCAAATAGTGATAATTTAACTTCTTCTCTACCTATTCTTATTCCTTTTATTTCTCCCTCTTTTCTAAGGGCTGTTGCTAATGATTCCAAAACTATATTGACTAGGAGTGATAGAGAACATCCCTGTCTTGTACCTGATTTAAGAGTAAAAGATTTCAGTTTTTCCCCATTTCAGATTATATTATCTTTTGAGTTGTCACAGATGGCTTTTATCAAGTTAAGGTAGAGTCCATCTACTCCAATTTTCTGTAGGAATTTGAACATGAATGAGTGTTGGACTTTATCAAAAGCTTTTTCTGCATCAATTGAGATGATCATGTGGTTTTTAGATTTCAGTCTATTAATATAGTGTATTACAGTGAAAGATTTTCAAATATTGAACCATCCTTGCATCCCTGGGATGAATCCTACCTGGTCATGGTGTATGATCTTCTTGATGATTTGCTGTGTTCTATTTGCCAGGATTTTGTTGAGCATTTTTGCATCTTTGTTCAGAGGGAGATTGGCCTGTAGTTCTCCTTTTTGGTTGTGTCTTTCCCTGCTTTTGGAATCAGTATAATACTTGCCTCCAGAAATGATTTTGGGAGAACTGCTTCCTTTCCAATTTCATTGAAGAGTTTGAGAAATGTAGGGATTATATCTTCTATAAATTTCTTGTAGAATTCAGCTGTGAATCCATCAGGACCTGGACTTTTCTTTTTTGGTAGACTTTTTATTATGTTTCGTATTTCTTGGCTGTTATTGGCTTATTGACAGTTGTTATATCTTCTTGGTTCACTTTTGGTAATTTGTGCCTTTCAAGGAATCTGTCCATTTCTTCTGTGTCTTATATTCTGTCAGCTTAAAGACTCTCGAAGTAGCTATTGATAATCTTCTGAATTTCCACTGAGTCTGTGGTGATTTCACCCTTTTCATTCCATATTGCATGTACTTGAATTTTTTCTTTCCTCTTTTTGATGAGGTTGGCTAGGGGCTCATCAACTTCATTTAGTCTTTCAAAAACCAACTTTTTGATTTGTGGATTCTTTGAACTGTTTTCTTCATCTCAAATGAATTAAGTTCTGCTCTAATCTTTATGATTGCTTCTTGTCTTTTTGCTCGGGGTTTGGTTTGCTCTTCTTTTTCAAGATGCCGGAGGTGCAACATTAGGGTGTTTCTTTGTTCCCGTTCTGTTTTCCTAATGTCAAGTTCATAGCTATGATTTTCCCTCTAAGAATGCTTTCATCACAACCCATAAATTCTGATAATTTGTGCTTGAATTTTCATTGAATTGTAGATATTTTTGAATTTCTTGTTTAATTTCTTCTGTGATGCATGGATTGCTGAGTAGGGTGTTGTTTAATTTCCATGAAATTAGCGGGTTTTTCTGGTTTCTTTTGTCATTTAATTCCAGTTTCATTGCACGGTGGTCAGGTAATATGCATGGGATAATTTCTTGTTTTTTGCATATACTTACACATGACCTCTGGACTAGTTTGTGGTCTATTTTGGAAAATGACCCGTGTGCAGCTGAAAAAATATGCATTCAGCTGTGGTTGGGTGGAATAATCTGTATATGTCCACCAGGTCCGTTTATTCTAAGATCTGGTTCAGTTCTGCTACTTCCTTGCTAATTTTTTGTCTGGTTGATCTATCTTTTTGAGATAAGGGGGTGTTAAGGTCTCCTGTTAAGATTGTGGTCTTAGATTTAGGTTTTTCATGTCCATTAAGATTTCTGTTACATAGTTGGGTGCTCCTGTGTTTGGTGCATAGATATTTATGAGTGTTATTTCTTGCTCTAGAATTTTTCCTCTAACCAATATATAGTGGCCTTCTTTGTGTCATTTGCTACTTCTTGGTTTGAAGTTGAGACTGTCTGAGAACAGAGTTGCTACTCCTGCTTTTTTCTGAGGTGCTGGGACATGTAGTATTGTTTTCCATCCTTTGACTTTGAGCCTATGAATGTCCTTTTGAGTGAAGTGTGTTTCTTGTATACAGCATATTGTTGGATTTTGTTTCCTAATCCACTGTGCCAGTCTATTTCTCTTAATTGGTGAATTGAGTCCATTTACATTGATGATTATAATTGAAATGTGCTGACTTATGTTTGTCATGATATTTACCTGGTATTGTTTACTCCTTTGTAACCTGTGTTTAATTGACTGTCCTGTTTAGTGGGTTCCTTCCATTCTCTTTCATGGAGTTCTGGTCATTGTGGTATCTCTCTAGAACATCTTTCAGCAGCCTGTGAAGGGATGGCTTTGTCATCATGAAATTCTTTAATTGTTCTTTGTTGTGGAAGTATTTCAGTTCGCCATCAAACTTGAAATAGAGTTTTGCAGGGTATAATAGTCTGGGCTGGAATTTCTTTTTGTGCAGGACTTGAAGTACTCTGCTCCATGCTCTCCTTGCCTTCATGGTTTGTTTAGAGAAGTTGGCTGTAATTCTGATGGGTTTTCCTTTGAATATGATCTGCTTCTCTATAGCAGCTTTCAGTATATTATTCTTGTGCTGGATCTCTGGGATCTTGACTCTTATATGTCTTGGTGAGTTTTTACTTGGGTTGAAGTTATTTGGTGATCTGTATGCTTCGATTACCTGAATGTTGGATTTTTTCCTCATACTTGGGCAGTTTTCTGCAATTACTTCTCCCCAAATTCTTTTTATGTCATTTGTATTGACTCCTTCATTCTCACTGATACCAATTAATCTGACATTGTTCATCCTGACATCATCTTGCAGGTGATGGATTATTTTTTCCTGCATTCTCATTGTTTTTAAGAGATCCTTTCTCACCTTTTCACTAGCTGCACCAGTGTCTTCAAGATCTGAAGCTCTGTCTTCGCTTTCACTCAAATGGTTTTGTAGACTCGTGATTGATATTTTTAGTTCTTCTATATCTCTTTGACTCTGTTTCATGTGTTCTATTTCTTTTCTGTATTGCTCATTCAAGGAATCCATCATATTTCTGATCTCAATTTTTTTATCCATGTCTTCTTTAGAGGTAGTTATTAATTCTTTTTCTGCAGAGTTTCTTCCACATTGGGTTTCCTCTGTATATTTCCGGACTTGTTTCTGTGTTTCAGATGCTATGATTTCAAAGAATTCTTTCTTTTCAAAGAATTATTTTTTGATATCAGAAATTATTTCTGCTTTGAGTTCCTCATGACCTTTCTACTGTTGTTTCTTTGCTTCAGACGCTGTTAATCCATACATTTCAGCTGGAATAGTGCTCTCTGTACTTGTTCTGGATGGTCATTGGTTTTCCCCCAGATGTTTCTGGATTTAATTCTTTATTTCAGATGCTATGTATTCAGATATTTCTTTTTTTATTTCAGGAATTAATTCTCATCTGAGTTCCTCTATACCTTTCTGGGGTTGTTCCTTTGCTTCTATATCTGTTTATTCATTCATTTTTGCTGAGCTAGTGTTCTCTGCACATACTGGTGGACTCGAGACCTGAGATTGCATTTTTCTCCTTGTCTTTGTCATTTTGTATAACACTGACCTCTGACCTTTGGTGTAGAGCTTTCGTGTAGCTACAACTTTAGCAAGTAATGAAATTCATGTGCTAGATTATCCAGTTGTGCCTGGCCTGGATCTAGCTGTTGTGTTCAGTTCCTTTTTGCTGTAGCTCCTGTGGTTCCCCTCTGTTGGTTCCCTGGTCAGGCAAGCACGAACTGAACCGGAATGCACAGTGAGTAGTGAAAATTCCCACTATCTTGGCTGGCTTTGGGTTGAGGATCTGGAAACTTGCCAGAGTTGGCCCTCATGTCTCAGGCAGGTCGCTCTCTAGGTGGGTGGGCCTGGGCTTTGTTGGGTCTGCTGGGCTCCCAAAAGGATAATGGATGTTCTTATTCACTGGGTAGGCTGTGCTGGGTCAATCAAGCTGTGCTGGGTCTGGAGCCACAGGCGGGAACTGGAGAAAGCTGGGAAAGGTCCCTCTGGTGCAGCGGGCCTGGAGCTCTCACTCACAGGCCGAGCTGCACTGGGTCTGGGGCCCCGGGGTGGGACCGGGGATCGCTGGATTGGTTATAAATGTGTAACTTCTTCATAATTTGCTTATTGTTTTATGGTGTAGGTTTATTAGCATCACAGCCAAGTGTTTAGTCATTACTCTGCAGTTAACATTTGTAGTAAAAGTGTTCTAAAAATAATTCTTAAGTGGTTAGATAAGTATAAATTTAAATAAGATAAACTAGAAATTGTCTACATTTTATAATTATCAAACTTATACCTATGTAGGGCAGGAAGCTTGAAAAATGGAAAATATAGAAGAAAATTTTAAATCAATCATAGTACCATCACTGAGATTAATTAAATTAAAAATTATTTTAATTAATTAAAAATTATTTTAAGTAATTTTGATGTAGTTTTTTCAAATTTTCACCTTTTTGAACTTTTATTTTAAAGAGACTAAAACAATGAAAACAAAATAGAATTTCAAAACAAGATGATAGGAAATAAGCAATTCAGTTATTTTTTTCTCATTAAACTTTGTTTTAATGGTCTCAATATTCTGTGACAGATTTTTGGTCAAGTTGTTTCCATTAAAAAGTATTGATTTTAAAAACTAATAAACTAAAAAATGCCCCCCAAAAAAATAGTCCACAAAACATTCTCCTTTCCTCCTGAAGGTTTTACGATGCACTGCTGTCACTGACCAGTCTTTCACTATTAAACTTAAATGGCCAATTGGGAGAAACAATACTGAGACAGGTCTTCCACCACTGATTAAGACTGGAATGGCTTTCACTACAACTGTGCTCTCGCGGCAAACCCATTGCAAAAAAAGAGGAATTCAGTTTTTACATTGCATATTGTTATATTCAGAGTAGTTGTTCAGATTACCACACATAGGCATGCAAAGTTAATGTTTTGTTTTAAAGAAATAAAACTTTGCAGATAAAGTAAACATGTTCCTCTTGGTCGTCCTATGCCAACCCTCCCTTGCTAGGGTAATTATTCCTTTCAATTTAGAATCCATCACTGCCATGCTTCTATTCTTAGTCCTTGTATGTGTATCCATAAGTATGTTGTATTATTTTCTAAATTTGTGGGGATCACTTTGTGCTAAATGCAATTTTTTTAACTGCCTTTTCATATCATTCTGCTGGCATGATCTATCTATCTTCATGCACACATACAAAAAAAAAAAAAAAAAAGAACGAAACAGGAAGTTCATTTTCAGTGCTGTACCCTATGCAAATGTGTAACTTTTTCATAATTTGCTTCTTCTTTTATGGTGCAGGCTTATTAGCATCACAACCAAGTTTTTAGTCATTACTCTGCAGCTAACATTGTTCTCTATTGAGGTTTTCTCTGTTTTAAAACAGGTAGAATAGTGAAGCAAATGTGAAAGTTCTGCAGACATGAGATTCATTTTTTAAAATATTCTGCAAAAGACAACAAACAAGTTTTCCATAGCCCTTACTTCATAGCACCTTCAATAGGATTGAATACACCCAGTTATTCTTTTTTTATGAGCAGAATATATTTATTGGAGGAAAAGATAGCTCCTATCCAAGAGAAGGACAGGAGGGGGCCCTGAGCTGGTGGTCCCCAAGAAGCTATCTCTTTTAGGGGCCTTCATAGAGTAAAACCATGCAGTGAAGTGGGTGGTGGCAGAAAACATGAGAACTTGCTTAGGTGGCCATGAGGTGGGACAAAACCAATGAGATTACAAGCACCATTGCTCCGGTAAAAGTGGTTAAATCAGAAACAAATGGGAAGCAAGATATGTAACAGGTGAGCATGAATATGGAACAGAGTCTCTTCATGTTGAGGGTTGGGTTAGTGATTCATTTGGGCTCTGATATCTTGCACTGCAGGTCAACAGCTATGGCCCCTTTCAGCCTGAAGAAGCTAGAGCGGACATTGCCCATACGGATTACTTCTTCAGAGGGGGGAATGTCGTAGGCAGCTGAATTAGATCGAAATATTTTAGGCGACTAACCAGACAGGGCCAGACCCTCAAGGAGACAATATGGAAGACAAGGTGACTTTGCAAGAGACAGACACTCCCCTATGGACCTCATGACAAAAGAGTAAACAAATGTAGCCACATACTTCTCTAGGGATGGGCATCAGTGATTGATATTCTAAATAAGTATCAATCACCCAGACATTCTTAACTCACTTATTTTTAATGGCAATAATTGACTTTGGGATGAAACTAAGTAGCATGAAAAAGGTTATTTGCACTAGATTGACTCTAGGCCATTTAGTTTAGTTCCAAGATCCACTTTAAATGTTTATGTTGATTGTATAATGCTCTCAGGTCATACTCAGGTGTTTTCCTACTTTCCAGCAAGACCATGTATTGATCTGCTACTATGCTTCATCTCTACTAGTCTTAGGAAGTTTCTATAATTCATTTGATTACAACTTCAAGTAATAAAAATATCTTTGATTAGGAAACCCAGCTTACACTCCATTGTGGGCATTTGCAATGGCCAGCTCTCTCCGTTCTTTTGGAATTTCTGTTTTAGGCTCTAACATGACGTCATCTCTAGAACTCAAGAACAGGAGTAATAGTGCCAGCTGCAGCTCTCAGCTCTCATTAGGCTGTTCCCTTTTCCCTAGGAAATCATGATCAGAGGCTCCATCTGTAAACCGGGATGCTACTCCATGTTCTGTTGTTAATACATGGAATGAGAGGCTTTGCAATAAAACAAGTGTGGTTTTCAGGGCCAGCCAAATAGCTCAGCAGATTAAAGCACCTGCAAGCAGCTGCAAGGGTCAGGGATTCGATCCCCAGGCCCTCCATGTTGGCCCCTCCCCCAGAGCGTGCTGAGATAGCAATTGAGACTGGGTGTGGTGTCAGGAGCCTGTAATCCCAGCTCTTGGGGAGCTGTAAACAGGCGGATTACTATGAGTCTGAACTAGTAGTGAAACCCTGAACACCCTGTAGACACTTCCTTAAAAAAAATACCAAAAAAAATGTGTTGCCCCAGTCATCCTCGCCAGGTAGTCATGGATGCTGAGGATCCCGTGATACCTACGTTAGAGATTTCAGGGTCTGATCGGGCAGCTCTCTCTGCCTTTCTTCCAGCCACAATGGGAGGTTACACAGTGTGTGAAGGCCACTCTGCTCCACAGAAGCTGGACCCTTATATCCCACTCAACAGTCCCCCTCTACCTGCCAGACCTCCTACTTCCTAACCTGGGCAACCCTTACCAGGGTCACAGCTTCAAAGCTGTCATCTGTTGAACTACTCAGAAATCTTTAGCCTCTCAATTCTGATCCTTCATTCTGTTCCCCCTTTCTAATATTCTCTGTCTCCCTCTCCTACTCTATTCCTCTCTGGTTTGATGAAACCCCAGTCATTTGATTCTTTCATTGTATTTTTATTATGATTTCATAATAAAATTATGAAATTTTCTATTAGTATACATTTATAGTACACGCTGATTGCATTCTCTTCTACATTGTCAGTTCCCTTCCTGGCTCAGAAAAACAATGTCAATAAACACTGAGAGCACTTTTCATTGCCTTTGCTTCCTCTCAAACTATTCCAGCACATTCAATTCTCTGTATGCACTAAGAAATTTGAGGACACCGCATGTGCTTTCTATAGACAGCCCTTACCTCACCACACCGCCTGTGCCCAGCCATCCTTGCCCTTGCCCTTGACCTCTCAATTGCTTTGCAACACATCTTTTCTCCTCTCTTTTCATCTAAACTTTACATACTGTATGACTTTTTGAATGGCAGACTGGATCTTATTTCTAATATGTGTAAATTTGTCATTGTGTATGAATATTTTGAATATTCCTAATTCAGTTGTTTGGTCCTATGTACTTTAGAAGTTACCTAAATAAGAACAGAGAAAAATGAAAAAAAAAAAAAAAAAAAAAAGAATATTCAAGTCTACAACAACATCCTCTGTTGTCCCCACTTGTTTCCCTCTTATACACCTTCAGCCCACAGGTAGCACCTGGAATGGTTGTCACCAAGGTTATAATGACCTACTATTTCCAAAATGACTATCTCCTATCTTCATTTTGCAGGACATCTGTCCTGTGTGTGTTGCTCTCATTCACTTCCTTATCCCTAATGCAGCTCTGCTTATTGGACCTCATGGGCACCTGCCACTACCGGGCTCCAGTCCTCCTTAGCCTCTCCCAACAGTTACTCTTCCTGTTTTCAGGCTTCAAGGGCTGGGATTCCTTGGGGTACAGCCCTGTCAGCTGCTTGTCTTTCCCATTTGCCATGAACAGGTCATCAATCCAGGTTTCTCCTCCCTCCCATGAAATGCCTAAGTCATATCTATGACTACTCTCTGCACCTGGAATTTTCATGACCAGCCTATCCTGGAAATCTTCACCTGTGTCCACATGAACTTAGAACTAATCTCTGTCAAAATTGAATTCTATTCTGCTCCTTCCTGGAGATTCTGCCTGTCCATTGGCAGAACCATTTCTTGCTGAAGAACTGGAGCCCATGTACGTCTCACTCCTTACCTCCAGTCACCAAATCCCACCATTTTTATCTTCTGAATATGTCCTAGATCCAGTTTCTCTTTCTTCCTCAATACCTGTCTCATTACTAGCCCTCATACATTTTCCTGTCCTTGTTTTTCCTTTTACTATTGGTTTAAAGTATCACCAATCTGTGGAAATCTCTCACTGAAGCTTCTTCATCCATACAGCAAAATCTACCTCCTTCCAAGACACACAAGGTCCTTGTAGAGCCTTGTCCTCCTTTGCTACCTTGCTTCCTGCTGCTCCCTCTGTCTCAAATGAACCTCTAATAAAGCAAACCACCTATCTGTCTCATTCGCACATCAATACTTCCCACCACTCCTCTTCTGGCTAAATCCCCTCCCTATACATCCACTGCTGTCCTCTCAACTCCATATAGGTTATTCTTTGGCTTCTCCTCACAACTAAGGCCATAGCCTATTCAATTTTCTCTCTTGTCTGTTTCCTTGAAGCAGAGCATGGGCTTCTTTAGGTCAGAGACCTCCTAAGCACTAAACCTCTGGTATAAGGCCCACCACCTAAACAGTAAGTGCACACCTGAGGAAGGGAAGACCAGAGTGTAGAGGTGCTCCTACTCATATTGATCACACTTTTCTTCATGCAGCATCATTGCATAGCAGAGACGGTCATATTTATTGAAAGTTCTATGAATACCCTCTACATTTCCACTAGTCTTGCTCTTAGGTTGAATATTTACATAATAATACACACCACTTCCAGTTCAATATCTTTAAAAAATAGTCCTGACTCTCCAGCTCCTCCATACCTGGGCTTTGGCTCTTCTGGAAGTCTAAATAGGAGGGTACCACAAGACTGTGAGGGAGAAACCATGGTTGACTAGTCGTGGCCATGGGCAAAAGGATATCCTGATAAGCTACAGAGACTTGAGAATATATTTGTCTCCATGGCATAACCTGATCTACCCCCTGTACCACGCTTATTTTAAGCATATATATTAGCCTCCATCCTATCATGTAAATAAGGATTTGTTATACCTTTCGCAGTGTGCAACTCTCTGCTTAAATCTGCATAACACCCGGGCCTTGGGACAATGCACCTTATGAGTAGTGTTTTCTTTTTTTTTTTTTATTTTATTTTTATTTTATTGAAGTACAAATATCAATGAGACAGTTTTAAGATACCTTGACAAGATGGATTTCATAAATTAATACATTGCAAACTGTTTTCATAATGTTTTGGTATCATAGAAGGTACATACATGGTATTATACTTACAGACATTATTATAGTGTATGTCTCTTATCAGTAAATTAAGAGAGTGTAGCTGTTTGCGTATCTTATTTTTTATACCTGAATTACATCAAAGATTCAATAATTAATACTTTCTACCTTGTAATTTTCCTAGTGGTTGTCCATAGTACTAGAAGCCGACTTAATATCCTGTCCAACCACCATTAGTGAAATCTTGCCTCTCATAGAATTATGCACAAGCACGGTGTTATCTATCCCAACTGTACTGTCCATACACACACATCATGATTCTTCCTTTCTATACCCCTTCCTTTGTCTACACCCAAAAATGGGCACTCCATTGTCATTCAACTAATTTAGATGTCTGAACTCGATTACACAATCCAACACAGTCTAGCATTCCACAATAATAGTAAGTTATCTGAAGAAGTTGTCGACTATAGCCATTTACAGCTCAACTTATTATTATGGCCCCACGGTGTATGCTTCATTTTCATACTTTTCTGCTGGATGGTTAAGACCTAGATAGAGCAAGACCTATATACCAACACATGTACTTTTTGTTTCTTATGAGGTCAGTGAAGTCCCCTCAGGGTTTATCTTGTAGTCCTGTACCTTATTCTTGCCAGATCCTTTTGTCTGTGTCATCCATGTGGATGAGTCATGGCCAATGCTTGACCAGTTTGCTATGAGTAGTGTTTTCTACCAGGCCTGCCTGTGGCCAGCCAGCCCCCTGTTGCAGAGCCTGTGTATTGCAGGCTGTGCTTCCTAGACATGACCCTCACTTTCCGTCCTGACCTGGCCTAACATATTGGTGGAGCAGTTCATTGTCAGTGCCTTCTAGGTGGCACGGGGGATATTTCAGAAAGTTCTTCACACTTACACATATCTCTGATTCCACAGCAGAATGTCATGGAAATCCAACTTTAAATTTTAATCCAGATTGTAAAGGAAATTTCTCCTGGGAATCCTGCTGTGCTCCATCACAATCCCAAGTTAAAGGAATCAGGAAGTGTTTGCAAAGTAGACATCTTGGTCTGATTTAGTGAGCAAGGATGTATGTGTAACTCCATAACTCCACTGACCTAGTTTGTAATATTCTTAGTGTGACTTTGGTAAAATTCTGTTCTTCCTTTCTATGAATATTTCATAGAATGCACGGGCTTTCATCATTAGGCTCCAGACTTCACTGAACTGAGCATGTATTGATTATTTCAGTAAGTAGTAATTCTTTCAGATTGGAACATCTCGTTTCATGTGTGACTTCACTCCAGAATAATATGGCATCACTGGGATCCACCTGTTGGCTCTGTTCTTGCCCCTGAAGTTCCCTCGGATGCCTGCTCTCAATTTTGAAATGAACATCAAAGACCACTCGTCTTTCTGCTAGAATTCTAGTAACTTCATCTTTCTTTGCCCGTGTTCTGAATGCCTCATGTGCCCATCGGAGAGCTCATTCCTGTGGCCAACTAAATGCAGTACACTCCCTAGCTCAGACCTTGGCTGCTTCCACAGAGTCTCAAGGAAGAACTTAGAAGAAGAGGGAAGGGGACAGGTTCTGGAGAGAAATTCACAGAGATGTCCCTACCAGGAGAGAGATGGTGCCAGAAGCAATGGTGACCTCTTCAGAGTTGTGTGTCTGATGCCCAGGAGCAAGGATACAGAGCGCTCCACTGAGGGAGTGGGTGTCTCCTCACATGGGGAGTGGTGCACTGGATCAAGCCTTTCTTCCCTTCTCCACTCTACTATGAGCCACCCTGTCCTCCCACGTGCAGTGGGACAGGAGGACTTAGTGACTACAGAATGTTCGCCTGCCTTCCTTTGCTTCTTGGTGAGGAAGAAACTTGTGGAGTAACTGGAGTGTGAAAAAAATGATACAAAGGATAATTGAAAGGCAATAAGAAAATAGATTAAGGTAGCTGGATAACATATATTAATTTGAATATTATTGTTTTGATTGATTCCAAATAATTCTGGGTTGGCCATCTCAAGATACCAGGTGTCGTTGGAGGTCTGTCAGCCTTAGGATTTCTAAGAGGGCTAGCATTGGTTTCCCAAGTCAAAGCTTGATGTCCAACAAATGATACCTAGAAGCTGTGATGAGAAAAAGCTAATTTGGTTTTATTTTCTTCTCTCCTTTCTGTCTTTCTCTCAGCCTGAAGTTCTGGATCAAATACAAAATTTGAGGGAGCTGTGGATGGATAACAACGCATTGCAAGTGCTGCCAGGGGTATGTAGGGCTGATGTGCTTGTTGTCTAACATTCACGTTGCAAACTGTATTTGGTAATAACCACTCATCAATATGGATGCTCCTTGTTTGCACTTCAAAGTAAAATAATACTTATTAGAAGGGTTTTCCTACCAAACAATGTCCACAAATTTGTTTTAGAACATTTTACATATCTTTTGTGGCACATTAAAGGTATATAAAATGTATGAAGGATTTTTTAAAAATTCTCACATGAACAGATGTGTCATCTTTTTTTCATGTTCACTACTTGGTATATGTCAAAAAATTCAGTTGTGTTTTTTTTTCAGTTGTGTTTTTAAAAGAGAAATGCAATCTAGAGTAGCAAATTTTATTTTACAAAGCTGCACATATTCTTATAGATAGCTGCACAACAATTTCTGTTAACATTGTTAGAGTTCTTCCTCAAAATGAAATCAAGCTTCCCTCAGTTTAGGCAGTGTCCAATGAGACCCACCTAAATGTTTGGAAATATAAGGATTATGGAGCACTGGAAACAAAAATTCTAAGCCAAAGGTAGTGTGCACACCTGTAATCCCAGAATTTAAAGGCTGAGGTAGGAAAATGTGAAGCTTGAGTCCTGCCTGTCTGAAAATAAAAAAGGAATAGAAATACAATTAATGCAAAATCCTGCTTTCAGTCTCCAACACTGTAGAACACACACACAGAGAGAGAGAGAGAGAGAGAGAGAGAGAGAGAGAGAGAGAGAGAGAGAGAGAGAGAGAGAGAGAGAACACAAATATAAGTCTCCCAAACATCTGATCCCCAAATTCCATCTTTTTCCAGAGAATCCAAGGAAGTGTAATAATTCTCCCACCAACTCAGGGACTTGAAGGTATTCCCAAAGCCAATTTTGCTCTTCTTTTGGGCATACTAAAACATTTCTTCAAATCCTTTGAAGAAGTAAGAGACCACAGAGAGAACAACTGGAAGAAGATTAGGGGAGAAATCCTTTCGTCTCCTATCAGAAGGATATGTTGCCATTATCACAAACACAGCAGAAAAGTAGAGCATCCTCAGCTTATTGATTTATTCAAAACTTGTTTACCAGTGCCCCTCTATGAGTCAGACACAACTTCAGTGTCAGAGTTACAAAGATGACATGTTCAATGATTACATTTGCTTGAGGAGTGGCCCCAGCAGGGGCTCAGATCCGGATTCCACTGCACAGTATCGGATTCACACCATAGTCAGAACACCTTCCCCAGTCAAACTTTTCCTTTTTAGTTTCTGTGATGCATAGTACAAAGCACCAAATACAAAATTAAAGAAAAAAGTAATTTATGAATTTTAAATAGCTTTTGCTACAGTATTTTTTGTGATTATTCTATTTTATTATTAGCTGTTTCTGTTAATCCCTTAATGTGCCTGATAAATTTTACCATGGGCACTGATGGACAAAATAAAGTATAGTGCATGTAGCTGCCAGAGGTTGTGGCCATTCTAGGCATCCACAGGACTTCTTGAAATGTCTCACCTGCAAATGATGGGGGCACACTATCTGTGAAAATTCTGGTACAGTAGGGGTAAAGTATTCATTGATGCCCTGTGCAGAAGCTGAGCCAGAATGTTTGTGTCTACCTTCTCAACATGTTTATTTATTCAAAAACACGAGCCAGCGAGATAGCTCAGCAGACTAAGAACCTGCTTTAGCAAGCACAGGGACAAGGGTTTGATCCCCAGTCCTGCGTGTCATGCTGGCCCCACCTCTGGAGCGCTGAGCTGGTGACTGAGCCCAAGCATGAAGGTGCATTCCTGTAATCCCAGCACTAAGGAGGCTGAAAACAGGAGAATCATGAGTACAAGCTACATAGTGAGACCTTATACCAAATACGTAAAATGAAAAAAAAAAAATAAAACACACGTAAACATGAGCTAGACACCATCTAGAGGTTTTAAAGATACTTACTTATTAAATCCTCATAGCATCCCAGATACCAAATAACTGATCTAAGGCCGTGGAGGTCCACAGAGACGGAGCTGTGACTCATACCAGCTCCAAGGAGGCTTCCCTTGGGGATGACACTTTAATGCACCACCCCTTTAGAGCCAGTAGAAGGCGTAGTGAGAATTAGCCTCATCAGAATCTTCACAGTGGTCATTCTCAGAATCTAAATGTGCAAATCATCTAACACCCCAAATTCCTTCATAAACATATTGGGCCTAACTTGTCTTTTTTCTTTAATTATTTCATGTATTCTTCTAGCTTTAAGTAGATTCCTTACTTTCTTTAGTGTGCTCAAATGTGGCATTTTGCTATAGCCTGTGTGCAGACACCTCCTACCTCTCTGTCATAAGTATCCATGGATTTCTCAGTGTTGGTACTGTAACATAGTTGCTTTTAAATTACTGGGCAAATCCATATTTTGAAAATCTGTAACATATGTATCATTGTATGTTACCCTGTTTATGTCATTTGTTCTCTTTGTTTTTGCTTCTATTTTTCACTCTTCAAGTTAAAATACAAATAAATGAATTAAAAACAAAGAAAAAAATTACTGGGCAACACAGTTTGTAAGAGCAGACTGAAGGTTTCAGTCCAGGTCTGTCAATGTCGCACAATGATTAATCTTAATTATTTAGTATTATAAGACAAGAGCAAAGCAAGTTCACTTTTTTCTTAGTTTGTATAGCACAATATGGTAAGTTAATATACTTCTAGAAGCTAGGGCTATTATTTTCTACTCTTTTTCATAAAGCAGAGAGGTCAAATAGGAAACAGTCACATTTTCATCTTTGTAGCTCTACCTCGTGACCATTTATCTAAGGCTAATCAAATAAAACATGACTTGGCCATGCATTGTGTTTACGCTGGTGTTCTGTTTTGTTTTGGTACCTGGAATCAAACTCAGGACCCTACTTGCCAGGCACATGCTATGCCCTGAGCTAAATCCCCAGCCCCCTGTATTGTCTTAAAAAAAAAAAAAAAAAAAAAAAAAACTCCAGTATCATCCTCAACTTGTGATTTCTACGCATTTCATTGGCTGTCCTCAACTCATTTAGGAATACCCTGTGCACAGAGGGAGGTGGAGTAGCCTTCCAAATCCTCTGTACCGGGCTGCTAGTGCCCTGATAGGGTATTTGCAAGTGAGGGCTGAGAAAGACTCACAAGTGAATGCCAAAGCATTATGTTACTTCCAAGAAGAATTTTCAGAAACTGAAGATTAGAAACAACAAAGTGGAGGCCAGGGAGGTAGCTCAGTGGCCTGAGTGCTTGCCTGGCAAGAGCAAGGTCATGAGTTTGATCCTTGGTATCAAAAAATGAAGAAGAAGGAAAGAAAGAAATGCCAAAGGATTGAGTTGTGCTAGGAAGAGCAAGATGGCAATCAAAACAACTTCAGGAATGAAAGAGATTCAGCAAAGAAACACACACGCGCGCGCGCCCCGAACACATATAACATCGTTTTATTTCTCAGCCAGAGTGTGGCTAAGATGACATAGCAGTTCTGTGGGGGTAGAAAACCACTAGTAAAGTAACCATTTTTCCAGGAGACATATTGCTAAAAGTAGAAGAGGCCCTCCCAGCCTGCGGGGCCAGCTCTCCAAGGACTGCATTTGCTCCAAACCTAGCAGCTTTCCTCCTCCTAGACCGCTTTTCTACACTGTGAGCACACAAGAAAATTCTCTGTTCCTAATTCTGGAAATAACTCTTGCACCTCTCCACCCTCCTTAGGGGCTCTCTCTTTGAAAGACCCTCCAGCATCAATATCCCCATCCAGGCAGACCTCCATCCGATGACTTGTCCATGTGAGAGTGAGGAGGCCCAGCCCTGGACAAGGTTGTCAAGGCTTCTTGAAGGGTTGGCTGAGGCTTTTCTCAGGACTTCGCTGCAGCCCAGTTTGTCTTTCCACCTTTCTACCTTCCCTTCCAATTGTTGTGGGTTCCAAGAAGGCTCTATTGAACACCTCTGTCTTTATCTCTGCTGCCCAAAGAACACAATAAGTGGAATTGCTTAGGTGCTAAGTTTGAATGCCTGTTAAGGTCTGGGTTAGCCTGAGAATCTGTTTTTTCTTTGTTTGTTTGTTTTTGTAATTTATTTTTTGACAGCTTCCAGGTCATTGTAGTTGTCAGAAGAACACATTTTGAGTCACAAAAATATAAATAATTTTCTTTCTTTTATAGTATTTTTAGTACAGGGTCTACAGGGTCTCATTGCACAGATCAGACTCATAGTGACTCTCTTGTTTTCAGCCTCCCAAGAGCTGAGATCCTAGGTGTGCACCACCACGCCCAGTCCCAATCACCATCTTCAAGTGCCCCTGGGCCAGAGCTAGCATGGCATGCTGGGGATCAAATCCCTGCAGGCACTTTAGTTCCCTGAGCTATCTGGCCAGCCCTAAGAATTAGTTTTTTGATATATAAAACATATAGTATGGTATCGCATATACATTTATGTGTGCATATTAACTAATGTTTATAGTCTAAAGAGCCAGTGTTTATACTTTCAGTGTATAAACATTAATTAATATGCACAAATTAATAAAGGCTATATATTATATATCATATATGCAGGTAGATCAAATAGATGAACCACTTAAGAACCAGACTGTGTGGGGTTTTTATTTGTAAAGCAGCCCCTAAGGAAAACGAAACTGACGACTTTCACCCTTTCACCCTGCCCTATCTCCTGTAGTGAATTCTGAGCTAAGTGGTGTCTTTTTGTTCGTAATGCAAGATAGGAGCCTATCCCTCCTCTGCCCCTAGCAGCCAGTTAGCAAGCCCATCATCCCACTTCTGAACTTCTTAGGTTCATTCCTCCTCATCCTCACTTCTGCTGCCTTAAGTACTAATTACTAAGGAGCTAAACTACTTCCTCACCTTCGTCCCTTCATGTCCCCAGAAGTAGATTCCAAGGACACCCACACGCCTGGACGCCAAAATCTACAGCTGCCCAAATCCCATATACAGAATGCTATAATATTTGCATGTGACCTATGCATGTCCTCCCATATATTTTAAATCATCTCTAAATTATTTATAATGCCTAATCCAGTATAAATCCTGTGTAAACAGTTATTCCAATGCATTGTTAGGGGATAGTGACACAGAAGAAAGTTCATATGTGTTTCATGCATGTTTTCTTCTCAAATATTTTCGACCCAGTGCTGCTTGGCAATGCTGAGGACCAAGGGTACAGTGTCCCTAAGGGTTTCCTTTACTCTCATCATGAATCTTCTGTTTGAGTGCTTCCTGCACTTGCTCCTCTGAGCAGAAACATGATAGTGTCATTCCCCATCTTAAAGGCCTCCAAGCCTCTTCTTTACCTTAGACAGGTTGCATCACCCCATGTGACACGGAAGGCCTTTTACCAGCTGGCCTCTTCTGTAACCCCAGCTTCCTCGCCAATTCCAATCACTTGAATGGATTTCCAATCACTCTTTGTCAACACTGCCTGGTTTTTCACATATCATGGATGTGTGTGTGTGTGTGTGTGTGTGTGTGTGTGTGTGTGTGTGTGTGTGTGTTCTCGCTCCCACTTCCTGCTTGCTTGACAAGCAGGGTCTGTTAGAAAAATCTGCAGCTCTGCCTGGCTCTTCCACGGAATCCCTAACATACATTTGATTGTATATAGCACTGAGTACTATAATTATTTGTTTATTCGAATGTTTTCTTCACTGCTACTCATCACTATGGAAAAAATAAAAACAGTCTTTAGCATGACAAGTTTCTGCCTATATTCAGCTGCCTGACTCATGTTTGTTTTCAAGTATATAACTCGGGGATCCAGACATAAGAGGCCTTCAGAGAAGGTGGATGAGGGGCAAATATTGAATCAGATGAGCAGAATAAAGCTCATATCACAATGGGAACCATTTCTTGTGCATTTACATTTTATTTTAAAGGGAAAAAAATCACAGTGATACAGGATTTCAAAACAAGAAAATATTAACAATAGTTATGAAATTGACATTGTTGTCTTAAAAGTATTTGTTCAGATTACAGGATATGGGCATGCAAAACTGATCAAAACTATAAGTAGGAATCATTCCTTTCAAAGAACTATTAGAGATTAATAGCATAATTATCTTAACTATCTTGTTTGTGTATACATATTTTTTCTTTTCTCCTGTCACCCCAGTTGTTCTCCCTTTTGAGCATTTTCTTTGCCCTTCACAGTATCTAGTGCACTTTTTGATCTTATTTACTCTTTCAGTTTCTTACACTAGGGAGAAAATACTATGTTCACACATGCAGGCCTGATTTATTTCATTTATGAGTATGGTCTCTAGTTGCATCCATTTACAAGCCTAGAGTTTATCCTTCTTTATAGTTAAGTACTACTCCATGGTATAAAAATACCACATATTTTTCATCCATTCCTTGGTCAATGAGTACGTGGATTGTTTCCAAGATTTAGCTATTACGAATTGTGCATGCATTTAAATTTTAATAAAGCAATGTTCTTTATTACACTAACAACTATAGTTATTAAGTTAGTTCTTCTATCTAGTAATAACTTTTGGATTATTGCTGTGTTTGGCCTGTTGCAAAGACCAAAGCATTGGTGTAGCTCCATTGACTATGTCTTGGATATAATTCACATACCGTACACAATTCAGTGGCTTTTAACCTACTCACACGCATGTGCAGCTATCTCCACCAATTATCCCTAGAAGACACTGAATCCATTAGCAGCCACTGCCACGCCCCACCCAGTAGTCCCAGTGTACTGCATGGATTTGCCTGTGCAGGACATTTCATGCACTGTGCGATGCAGGAAGCTACTGGCAGCCAGGAGGGCCCCCCCGGCACACGCATCAGCACCGCATTGCTGTGCCAAGTAACAGCCCACAACTGGACAGAGCGCACTCTGCTCTGCCACACCTCAGGGGCTGCGTGTGCACACTGCTGCCGTTGTGGGGCTATTCTGCATATTGCAGCCATGACACTCTGGGCAAGGTTCCCTCTGGGCATTTGTTTTTATTCTCAGGTTTATAGGAAAGGGCTGCCAAGCTAGCTGGAAACTCTATGTTTAACATTTAGAAAAACTGCCTGTTTTCCCAAGTGGAGGAACCATTTTGCATCCTGACTAGTGATACATGAGGACTGCACATTTCTACATGATTTTCAGCATGTGTTACTGATGTGGTTGCCTCTCTCTCTCTCTCTCTCTCTCTCTCTCTCTCTCTCTCTCTCTCTCCTCTCTCCTCCAACCCCCCCATCTCTCAACAGGGTTTCACTATGCAGTTCAGGTTGGCCTTGGCCTTGAACTCACTCTGTAGCCCAGGTTGGCCTCGAACCCATGGCTATCCTCCTGCCTCAACCTTCCAAGTACTGGGATTATAGGCATGTGCCACCATGCTTGGCTGTAGCTGCTTTTTAAATTAGTTTTATAGTGTGTTGTAATTTCTATGGCTTTAAAATGTCTTATGAAAATTTCTCAACTAACCCTGAGTTTATCCGATGTCATCAAGTCTATAGGGAAGTTAAAGATGTTGGTATACCTGGATATGTCAAAAAACAGGATAGAAACGGTTGACATGGATATTTCTGGATGTGAAGCACTTGAGGACCTCTTACTGTCATCCAATATGTTGCAACAGTTGCCCGACTCTATAGGTGAGGATATTATGTTTTGTCATGAATATTTATGTCAAGTATGCCCTTTTGTTTTGAGGTAGTATAGTGTGTTCGGAGATGCAGGCAATATATTGCTTGCCTGTTGTATCATGATACGCTATGCTACATCATGACATAGTATTCCATAAGTATTTTAAATGAAATGTTAACTCTAGTTGTCAAGTTCAAGAAGGCCTTTGTATTAAAATGGTTCTCCTAAATTAATATATTTTTTAAATGGTTATATAATTTATATTACAAAATGTTTGTTTTGGGGGGTTCAGCTTTTTATGTATTTGGCACAGGGTCTCACTAGCTTGAACTCAAAATGTTTCAAACACTCCTCCTGTTTTCAGCCTCCCCAGAACTGGGATTATAGGTGTGCACCACCATGCCAGGTCTCTGTTGGAGCTCAGAGCATCTGGGGATGCGGCCAATGCAGCCTGTAAAAGCATTACTATAATGGTTCTATAACTTAGAACTAGAGTAAATTAAAAATAATATGTTTTGTATGTGATTACAGTAGTTTCTTCCACAGGATATTGCTGTATTTCTATTTTCAATGTCTTTGTAACATTGTTATAATATAGGTGTCTTAGTTACTTTTCTCTGGTTTTTGGGACAAAATACCTGCCACCCAAAATTAAGGAAGGAAAGGTTTATTTAGTTCACAGTTAGTGGAGGTTTCAGTCCATACTCAGATGGCTCCAAGGCAAAGTGGTACATGGCACAGGGCAGCTGTTCACAGCGGCAGAAAACAGCACAAAGCAACAGGAGGAGCAACAGCCCAGCTGCTCGCAAGCCTCTTTCTCCTCCTTACATTTGTGTGCAGATTTTCTGCCCCCGAGTAGGTGTAGCTCTTACACCCACAGTCTCCGCATTAGATCAAGAATTACTCACAGACTCTAGAAGCAGCCCCATGACTGCATGAAGCTTTGGGGGAACAACTAGGCACAAACCATAACAATAGGGATAACATTAAAGTGTATAAGTATAAAATGTTTATTGGTTCTATAATTTTAAAAAAGAACATGTTAAGATACTTAAAGATAGAAATTTGTAAATATGTAATAAGTCCTCATTTTTGTTTAATAAATATAGGCAAGAGTAACGTTATGAAATATAAATTTAAGTAGTATATAAACACTTTTATATAGATATTTTGGTAATATTATTTATATTATTTATGAGGGAAGTCAGTCGGGAGGGTGACTGTCAAATTACTTCATTATGGAATAAAACTTTATATTATAAAATTATGATACATGCATCATATGTCCTGGCATTTAAAACTTCTAAAAAGTAAGTCACAGCCTATGCAATGTGAGAGAAAGGAAACTTGATGCTAGGTAGTTTTGCAAGTTTTTCTTTTTTCCACTTCCATTTTTGCCATTCTTTGAGACTTACAGAGAACATTGGTTTTAGCAAAATCATGGTCTCCCTTTTTTCTTTCTAGATTAGCAGACCTTTTGAGTTATACAATGACATATTTGAAACCTGCATTTTTCCAATTTGTTCAATGATAGGACTTGACTGAAGGCGTTATTCAACATTTTTTCTTATTTCTAGGCTCTGGTTCTAAAAATTCTCACTCAGTAAGTCCACATTGAGCCCTCTTAACTGTGTTTTTAGCAAATAGCAAGCTGGTATTCAGACCTGTCCAGGACCTACAGGTATGCATTGTTACAGGAGGTAAAACGATTCACAAAATGATTCTCTGATCAAGACGACAGGCACTGAGTTCATAACCTTATACCCCACTCAATCCCCAGTCCATACCACTTCCAATAGACAGAAAACTACAGCTATTCCGAGAGCATAGTTTTATTTGTTGATGTCTCCTCAGTGCTGAGACTACTGTGCCTGGGTATGACAGGAGAAGAGAGAAAGAGATAGAGAGAAACATCAGAGAAAAGAAGGAAAACTAAAATTAAAAAAAAACTATATAAATGAAAAGCATAAGGCCAAGTGGAATGATGGCCATAAATCCAATAAATATATTAAATGTATGAACTAATTATTTTATTGGAAAGAAACAGTACTTCAGATATTTTTTTAAATCCAGCTATATTCCGGTTAATAAGCACACATACAACTAAGCAGCAGAAAATCTGATTTTTAAAAGGTTGGCAGGATGTGGAGCACTATTACCATCCTGTAAGCACTTGTTGAAAATGCCCTTCATAGCAGACCAAGAGATTAACCTTGTGAGCTGAGAAAGGACAGCATAGACAGGAGAATAAGACACTGGTTGTGCTTCTTGGCTGCCACAAAGCACATGCAGAAAGGGAAGTGGTGCCATCCACTTAACACCTTTGATAGTTCAGACAAGGAAAAACGTCCGGCCGCTACAGAAGCTAACTTCTCGAACTTACTTTAGCCCTTGAGGTGTCAGGGAAAGTTGTATGTGAGCGTGTGCACAGCATTGCCACACGACACTGTTGGAGACGCAGAGCGGCTGACTTCCCTCAGAGTTTGTGGCTGAGGGACAGAGCGTGGAGATCTGTTCTGTGGCTCTGGGATGGTTCCCTGAGGATCTCTGGATGGCCACTTGCATCCTGTCTTGTTTATTTGAGCCAAGATTATCTGTAGACCACTAACATCTAAAAGAACAAATGATAAGAGCAGTGTTAGTAAGTCCTGCTGGACAATATTAATAAAAAAAAATCAGCAACTACCATAAGTCTTAACTTCCATTGAACCTGTTTGAGTCCTCTGCAGCTGTGGTCTGTTTGAATGGGCAATAGACTCTACAATAAGCCCTGCATGGGGAAGACTTTTTCTGCAACTAGCTCCAGGGAAAGTGAACGCCTGTGTTTTCTTCCAGGGAATTAATATTCTGCTTCTGTGGATAACAGAGAAACTCAACACAAGGAAGTCACCTTTAAAATAATTAACCCTAATCATTTAATGACTAAGGATATATGGATTATCTAAGTTCAGATTCTGGCTTTTCTGTCTAGTTGCATGACCTTAAAAATTTATTTAACTTCTGTCTTAGTTTCATTATCTGCTAAGTTGGGGTAGTAATAATACCTACATAAAATATTACTTTCAGGAACAAATCAGTTCATACATGTAAGATGGCTTATAACTGTCCCTGCCTATATACCGTTAGGGTTATAGTAACATAATTATGATTAGATTTGATGACAGCACATCTGTTTGCTTCAAACTTGTATTGACTTGCAAAATGCACTTAAATATTAACAACTTTAATAGGATATATTAATGTTTAATACAGCAATGTTAATTATATATTTCCATAAGAGTAGCTAAATCACAGTATAGACCTCCTTTTTTTCATTAGTACTTGTTAGGTGAGAACTTAGGATAAAAGGGTAGAGAATTGGTGAAGTGGAGAGAAGGAATACGGTGACATTTCTTTGATTCTTGTAGAGTACAAGAGGATCCAAGCAGATATGATACTGCAGTGCGCTCAGGGAAGTGTCCCCCAGAGGAAACCATGAGCAGTGTGTGTGATGCTGGGGTCTAACTCTGCAGTCAGAGTCCAGCTGAAACCCCAGCACCTTTCCATTCCTCTCATGACCTGCCAGTGGTGAATCTGTCACATGATGGCTGAGTGAGGTTCTATGATTCCACGGGCATGGAGCTAGGCGGGGAGCCCTAACTCACTTCAACTTTTATCCTTTTAGGAGGAGTCACTACCCCACTATTCAGAAACATCTGTTGCCTTGGTCCACAACCTGCCTTGAGACTTTGTCAAGTAGTCAAGGGACTGTGAGATCTTTCTATCAAGTGTTTGGTGACCCAGCTTCATGGTGTTTACCCAGTCAAGTGAGACAAAGGTTGTCAACTTCTTCCAGATCCACTGATGTGGAGCAGATTGTGAAAAAGTGTGGTTATCATTCATGGTCCCTGCTTTCCCTCTATCACTGAAAAACAAGCTCAGGTGTTCTTTTCTAGTTCCAAAGTTGGTATTCATACACACACACTAAAGCCGAAATGATTCCAACACCTCTTGAACATAGATGAATATAGCAGTGGGTGTTCAGACTTCAGGGCTGAACTGGCTTTAACACAAATTGTTCTCCTCCCCAGGTGCTGTGGTTTTCAGTTGATGTATTAAGCTCCAGATGTTGTAGGTATTTTCACACAACAATCACAAAGTGATAACATTTCTCCCCTCTGTAGCAGAGATTCTGAAAGCTCCTGAAGAAACTGTAAATGAGTATACTACAGTGGGAAGCACAATGACAGCTTAATTTGAGAGATTTTGTGGCTTACACTTGCCTTATCTTCAAAATATTTGAACTGGGTTAGGCATAACTTCAAAGCATATTCCCCATAGCACTAGCTTTTAAAGATATTCTGCAGGTACACCACACACACACACACACACATTCACAATAATTTTGAACAGTCACCTAGTTCCAATAGTACATGAAAATGTTCTAAAGAAACTTTGTTAGAGAAAGCTATACAATTTTGTTCAATCTTACATTTCTCAAAGCACATTTTACCATGAAATTTAATATATTTTTGAAAAATATACATTTTTGCAGGACACAGTAATCTATACTATATAAATGTGGTGTAATATAAATAAAACAAATATAAATGTAGTTCCAACATAAAACAAAACTAACCTAATGTTAATGCTGTACCCTTGCAGTTTGGATGCTTAGAAATATTGATCTGATGGGTTGTATTTGGCAAGATGAGGAGGTCATGAAGCCAAATGCAACTGCTCTTCAATTACTGTGTGGCTATTGCTCATTTAGTCCCTGGAAAGAGCACAAGCCACAAAGGTATTGAGGGCATAAATCAGAGAGTAAAAGATAAATACTTGCAACTTCAGTTCTTGGCAGGGTCTCCTTGCTACATTAAAAATTGCAAGTTTCTGTGCTATGCTGATTCAAGTTCAAGATGTATACTACCAGAAAGAACATGAGGTCATCTGCTGTAATTTTCCAAGTCCATAATTACAAGCACCATGTGGCAGCGCTTTGGTACTCATGCCTTGGTTCCTAGGCTTAATTCAGATTTGTTTTCAATCTGCATCACAACAGGAAGGGTAGCTTCAGTGCTTAGGAGTCAGTGATGTACTGAATCACAGCTGGTTTGAAAAATTTCACCTGGTCCCTTTACTGAAAAATGCAAAAGGAAATGAAGCAGCATTTGTTAACATGGGTGCGTATGGAGCCCTCAGTTTTGTTTACAGGTCTACACTGATGTTCTTGCTTCCACAGATGTGAGTGAATTTTTACAAGAAAGTCAAAACCAGACTACATGCAAATACTGTATCAGTTTATGGGACGATATAACCAGAGAACAACCAATGAGCATGTCGAGCATTCACCACAAAGGATTCCCCTGATATCCTTCACATGACCACCCTTACCATCAACCTGCTCAAGTGCATTAATAAGCTTTCTTCTCTATTCTAGGACTGTTGAAAAAACTGACCACGCTAAAAGTTGATGACAATCAACTTACAATGCTGCCCAACACAATCGGAAAGTAAGTGCCAATGTTTCCTTTCTGGCAGCCTCTGTAAATCCAGAAATTAAAGGACATATGGTTTTCTACTTCAAAACACTGTACTATGTGTTCATAGGTCAGCTTATTTTAGACTATATTTTATTCAGTTATATGCATTTGGATGTAATATATCTTAATGTAATTTATATCTGAATATTGCATTGGTATCCAACAATATAAAATTATGAGAAATAGCCGGCCATAAATCTTTCACAAGCGAAACATCTACACAGACTTTCTATTGTACTCTTGGTGGTATTTCCATCTTGTATTGATATTTTGACTGAGTGGTAGCTCTAAATTCACCCAAATATTTCTTGAAGAATCAAATAAATTTTTGAGGCATATATATATATATATCTTAATAATATATAATATACATAATATATTATTAAAATATTATATATGCATATATATGCTTAGTGTATTTTTAGAATCTAAAAAAGAAAAGTACTTGGTTAGCCAATATTTTCAAGATAAATCTAACATTGCCTTTTTATGCTCTCTTTATTGACAGTATTTTATTTTTAGCTCAATATTACTCTTAACATTTGGTTCACAGTTCTTTTCTATATTTTCTCAGTGTTTTACTAAAATGCTTGTATGTTTACAGTTCATGTAAAGTGACAAATCAATACAATCTGGCTTCACTCTGAAATTATATGTGCCCATTTTTTCAGAATCTCTGCCCTCTTCTCAGTGTGAAGAATTATATAAATATTTATCAGTTTGGGGTATACTTGGGAAGAGAAAAACTTATTTTTTTCTATATAAATATAATATTAAGTACAATTGACAGGAAAAGGCTGAACCTAGTTAAAGTCTTAAGTCTGGCAGGTTTTCACGTAGCAGAGCGTTGGAAGGATCCCCACTGACATGAAGATGGCGAAAGCCCCCTTTATGTCCCGTCTGCTACATTCCTAGTCACTCTGGAAAGCTTCACTTTTGAAGAGTAGGATAATTCTGAAAGATTCAAATTCCAGTAGTCAGACTCTTAAGGACAACAAAAGTCTCAACCATTTGTAATACTGCGCTACCCTCTGTGTACATGACCATTTCATCTACAATTTCCTCCAGATTTTTCCACTGTAGAGTACAGAGAACATTGCTTTCTTTGGGGATACACAAAAGCAGCTGTTCTCATCAACCTGGTGCTTTAAAAAAAATCTTCCAAGTTGTATTTATTAGCACTCATCCTCGCTAGGTCGGTTCTCACCGTCAATGGAATTCAGCTTCGTTTATGTCCTCTTAGACGATTATTGGTGTGTTGCTCTATGCTCACATTCTTGTATAAACTAATTACCTCAGTTCCTTAAAGGTGCAAGGAAGAGGTTAGGTAACCCGAAAGTAAGTGAAGTTGCTTTTCACAAGGTAGTGGAAACTTCACTTTGGTCCTTCTGAGAATAGGCTTTTGGCGGTGGACCAGCGATTCCCAGCCAGGCTGTTGGTGTCTTAATGAACTCCCAGGTGCACGCGCAGCCTTTTCTGGAGTCTGTTTGAGCCCATGGCTGACACTGGGGCCCTGTGTTCCCTGAGCTCCCGTCGCTCATCAGTGTGAATGCCTGCCTCTGCCCGGCCCCCACTGCATCTCATGCCAGAATTCATTTTCAGAGTAGGAAGGAGACAGTGCTAGCTCGGGCTCCTTCCCCGCAGCCAAGCAGAGCGGTGCAGCCTGGCTCTGCACACACATCTCAACTTGAGTCCGTCTCAGTTGTTATTTTATACCAGTATCTGCTTATATCTCTTGTAGTCTTCCTGGTAGTTGAATTATAAATGTAGAAAAAGGTGAACTTGCCTGATAGTCACTTGATGTGAGCTTTTATACTCCTGTGTTCAAAAGAAAGTGATGTAGAAACATCAGCTGGCTCTCAACAGCTTTCAGTTATTACTCAGAACAAGAGATTTATTCCAGGAAAGCAGGGAAAATAACTGGGCATTAGAGCATCTATGAACACTGAGAAGACTGGATAGTGAGCCTTCATTTTGAAAGTGACTCATCCTTATTAAATTCTCAGATATCAAAAATTCAGAAGATATAAATGAAATGAGAGAAGCAATACTTAAAAGAGCTGGCAAAGAGTTGCACCCCCGAAGGCCCATCAGAACTGGCAGACATTCATGGAGGAGCAGGAGAAGCCAGTGCTTCGCTGGGCCGTTGTCAGGATTACTCAGGATCATAATGGAGCTGTCCAACAAGCTGCTGACACCTTAGTTCTACAGAGACAAAAGCATCCACTCAAAGGCAGTGGCTGCAAATAGTTCAGGTGTTTCCTGGTACTCTGGGATGCCAGTTTCAGGGATCACCTCTAACATGATGGATGAGAGAGTGCAATTTTATTAAAACCTAGAAGCCCAGGTTCCCACCTCTGCTGGCAGTGGCAGTCATTACACTGGTGGCTCCTGAAGTTCACAGATCTCCTTCTTCACTTGATTTTGGTTACACCGGCTCTACTTCAGCATTTCCAGCAAACAACACCTCTTCTTGATTCAGGGTCTTCTCACTTCTTCTTGCCTCAACCTGAAATATTCTTTCTGGACTTTTTACAAAGCTCACTGCTTTGCCTACGTATATACTCTTAAGTTTCAATGTGCATTTAAATTACCAGGGAATCATTTTTGAATGGCAGATTCTGACCCAGGAGGTCTGAGGCCTTAGGAACTCCAAGCTCTATGTTCATCATGAACATCCAAGTGACGTGAGTGTTTTAAGTGCATGGACCTCAGGGAGCAGGACCCTACTTCTGGCTTTACATATCACTCCACAGCTTTATCTTAGTGCTCCTTGAACAGTTTATCCACCCTCAGATTCCTTCTGTCTCTGTGTCTGTTTTGCTTCCTTCTTGACACTTTTCAGAATCTCTAGTTGCTTATTTTTGCAGTTCACTATTGTTCAGTTCTACCTTGTAAATACAGTAATCACATCTCCATTAAGAGAGTTTTCCTATCTCAGCCCCATGTTTGTGTAAGGTTTCTAAAAATCACGAATTCTAGACCCTAGATTGCTGATTTCAACCCTAGACTGTTGCTCAGCATTCTTTAGTAAGAAGATAAGAATGTCAAACACTAATGATGTTTATAGTAATACATCTTCTTGTTTAGAACTCTTCTGCTTCTATATTTCACTAAGTGCTTTTGTTCAGAATGAAAACACAAAACTAAAAATGGTGTGATTATGTAAGTGAGTATAGATGCTAGGTTATTCGCAAATTTCATTTTCCTTTCATGAGGACTCATAATTCTCTTAGAAGTATGAGGAAGATTTATCAAAGATAAAAGGGACTATTTAATTCAAAGATTGATTATTGATTTAGAAAGGTAAAGGTTACTAATCATGGAAGCTTGGTTTTATACAGATTTTTAGTGCCACAATCATCTTTTGATTATTGTTTCAGGGCAAATGTAAGAGACATGTCAAAATGTTGAATGGACTAATAAGCAGAAGTTTTTTTTTAAGAAAAATGTTGGCTATATCAAAAATAAAATGTTAATCCTCTCACTAAATGTTCTTGCTTAAGAAAAGATGGTTACTTTGATTAAAAACATATTAACATATATTAACATGTCATGGACTTATAAGAACAAATATTAAGCATTTTTAAGTTCCTATTTTAATTTATAGCATAGTAAATTCCAACAGATATAACCTATACAAACCAGTTATTGGAGCCATTAGGGATTTTTAAAAGTGTGAAGAGATCCTCAGACTGATAAGATTGAAGATTCTTTTTATGTGTGTCAGAGTTTGGAAATTGTCAAATTTAGTCAATTTATAGTGACTATTGTCTAACATAATTCTCATTCTAAGGTAGTTATCTGCAGGCATTGTTTTAAATTCACCTGAAGACATTGCTAAAGGATCCTTGTGCATTTTAAAAATAATTTATGCTTGAAAAAACAAGCAACAATACAATGATTTTTCTTTTTTTTAGCTCAGAGCTCAGAATTTCTAGATTAGAGCTGCAGTGAGATTTGCTTACAGTCCAGGTCGCTGGCACTCAGATCATGCAGATTATTCTCAGCCAAATAATCCAACAGTTTATTATGAAACATTCTGCCTAAATCTCTGAACACTGAAACCCTAGAAATGTTAAGAGTAGCTTCAGTGACCAAGACTCTTATTTTGCACATGAATGTCTAAACATTTTAGATTTATATTTGATATTTTGTAGTAGCGCAGCCATTATAAACTACTAGAAGCATTTATTTTTCACAGTTGGAATAGGTTCCATAATTGGTGTGCCAATAGCATGTAAAGGTTTTTTAATGACTTTAGTGCAGGGTGTCACTACACAGACCAGGCTCATAATGATCCTCCCATTTTCAGCCTCCCAAGCACTGGGATTATGGATGGGAGCTACCATGGCCAGTCTCATTTGCCATCTCAGGGCACTCCAGAAGCAGGGCCAGCACGGCATGCTGGGGATTGAACCCCAGTCCCTGTGCCTGTCTAAGCAGGTACTTTAGTCCACTGGGCTATCTGGCCAGCCCTAATTTGTTTTTGTTGTTGACCTTTGCTTGGAGGTCTCAACAGTGCCAAGAATTGAAACTCAAACGAAAATAATTCATAAACAACTTTTGGGGGCCCGCATTGTTCGCATACCATGTTGGGAGAGTTGTAGACAGTACCTTTAATTAAAGGCCCCATTTATGCTCTTTGATATGCATTCTCCTCCTGCCAGCAGCTACAGACACAGAGGCTCGCAGAAGCTGTCCTGCTCCAACATAGATCACTATATCCAAGAGCTGAGTCACACATTTTGTGATTGGCTCTTCATTCCCAATAATTTAATGAGTCCCACTGCCCTAGCCAGGAAGGAATTTCTACAAGAGAAACCTCATGCTGAGCTTGCTCTTTCTTAGCTTTATGGTCTTGGGTAAAAGCAATAAAAATTCAGAATTTTGAAGTGGTGTCTTGAAAAGTCATTCTTTCATGGAGTTGGCCAACCAGCGAGGCTCCTGGAGTAGAAATCAGAAGACTTAAGGGACTGGGTGAAGCAGGGCCAGTCTTTCTCCAAGGATTCTTCTCTGTGGGGTCTGAGTTGGCAGCGGAGTTAGATCACTTGCAACCATGGCATTACAAGTTCTGTCTTGGGGATGGAGTACTTATGTCAGAGCAAACAGTGCTAACTTGTTTCTTGTTTGGTTCTTCTATCAGGCTCTGGTTTTTATGGTGAATTATCATTTAACTTTGATTATTTTGCCATGAGAGATAGGATTAGGCTGTGACCATTTCTAACTTCATTCATTGTGCCAAGACAGTGTGGTACAGAGCAATGCCTGTAAGTCCACGGATTTCTTTTTTTCTTTTTGAGAAAAAAAAAGACAAGGACTCACTATTCAATTCAGGCTGGCTCTGAACTCACTTTATAGCCCAGGATGGTGTCAAACTCACAAGATTCTCCTGCCTCAGCTTCCCAAAGCCCAAGGATTTGACTTCAGTTTCAGTCCCAGATTCTCTACACAATAACCAAGACACTTTACATCTTAAAGCCACATTTTCCTCACCTACAAAATAGAAATAATAGTGCTCAGAGGTTTTTGTGAGACTTGTTGTAAAATAGATGTCTTAGTTACTTTCCTCATTGCTAGGACAAAATAGCTGCCACTCACAATTTAGAAGAGAGGTTTACTTTGGCTAGCGGTGTGCAGAGGTTCAGTCCATAATAGGCTGGTTCCAAGGCAGGGAAGCATGACAGTGGAGTGTAGCAGAAGTAGTCCATGGTGTGGCAGGCAGGAAACAAAGAAAGATGAAGAGAGGAGGGAAGGAAAGGGCTACCCCTTCCAGGCCATGCCCCCTGGAACCATCTCCTCTGACCAGCATCACATTTAGCTATAAACTCATCAGTGGACTAATTCCATGATGAGTATCACACCACCTGTGATCCTGTCCCCTCCCAAAAGTCTCACCCATGAGCTCATGAAGCTTTAGGGGAACATCTAGATATAAACCATAACAACAGCCTTTAATAAGTTGTAACGGTTGTTATTAGTATCAAAGAAGCATGTATCATTCCTTGGGAACATCAATGGAGAAAGACTATTGGTATGATATCAGTGAAATATCTCCATTCTTAAAAGTAGAAAGTATTTTGTACTTACTTTAACTGTGATCATAACAGTGTCTTATTTCCCAAACCCTCATATATATACACAGTTATTCACAAAAGCCCAACTTCAAAAAATGATCTGATGGAATTTTATTGATGATCACAACACATATAGTCTCAGTTAAAGTCAAAAACCCATAATGATACCTATGTGAGAGGCTTTCTCCCCAGGGGCTGTCCTAGGCCCAGCATTGTGGAATTGTGACTGTTTATAGGCTGGAACTAAACTATTATTCAGAGAACATAGCATTGAGTTCTCACTGTGCAGCATGCAGGAAATGTTTCCCTATTTTGGGTTGTCTAAGGAAATTTTGAGTAACGTAACTTGGAACATACAGAATATTCTAAAAACGGTTTGCCAGTGGATGAATCTGTTTTCTACTCATCAGTTATAGGTTTGTCTACTAAAAAGTTCTTACAACTGTATTCTGCATTTGTATAATTTTCTCCTATAATGTCAAGTAATTTTTTGAGGAATTTCCTTCCTATCAATCTAGCTAATTTCCTATAAAGTAAAAAGAAAAGCAAAAGTTTCTAGTTGCTTTGAATGGATGGGACAGTGACATCAAATGAAAGATGTGTTGTCCCTGTGGCGATGCTCACTGCTGAAAACAGTATTTCAGAGACAAAATCTCAATGGGATTTTATATCTACTAGATGCTCTTCCACCAGGGTTTTACTGAGTTCAGCTCTTACTGAGATCAACTTAGCACTATAATTCATGAGGTCTGTTTAGTATATAAAAAAAATTAGTCTGAATAAGTTTTTTACCTTTTAGCCCAAGCAACATAATGTCAATGATAAATTAAGGATGGAGTCTAAACCCTGATTCCTAGGCTAAACTAAATGAAATTGATTTGTAACCTCTGAAAATCAATAGCAAGTTACCAGCCATTCTTTTTGCATCCATTCTCAGGGTTTTAGGCATGACAAGTATGCGTAGGCTTCATAGCACATGGGTAGGGACTGCTGTCAATCACCCATTGGCCAGTGTGAAACAGAGTAACAAAGTAACTTGACTGGAACATTCCCACTAGTGATACCTAAGAGTCTAGCCTCAAGTACTGAATGCCTGGGTATACTTCAGTCTCTACCTTGGGCTAGCCTAGCACTTTGTACTAGCAATATTAAGGTTTTGTTTTTGTGTTTGTGTTTTTACTAATAATAGCTACATAAGCAACTCACCTTTGCCAGAAAATCATTCATTCATTCTTTTTCTCTCTATATTATTATTACTATTCTGTCTATTCAATCTCTCCTAATACTGTTTCCATTCATTTGCAGTTTGACTACCTCCCACATATTATTAATCACTTGCTAGTAATTTTACATTTCATTGACTAAAAAACTGCTTTATTTTATGCAATAGCCTACTTTAAAAAGAAAGCATCACAGAATAACTTGTGCATGTTTTAGAAACAGATTGTTCAAGATTTGATCTTTTTCACTGTATGCTCCACCGCTCAAGAGGTCATTGTGGTGGAGTATTATTTATTGTCCAGGGGTTTAGGCCTTGTTAGAATTGTGTGTGGTACAGGCAATCGAGCAATTTTGTAAAGAACACAGGGGATAATAGAGGGAACAGGTCGCTCAGCTGTGAAGGGCCACCCTAGAATTGGAGCCCAAGGCATTAAAACATGTTCTACTGAAATTGTCACTTCTCTTAAGAATTAAAAGTGAGTCAAGAAGGAACAACCCAAAGGCATTTACTTCCATACTCATCAGCCTCTGGATAGTAAATTTGATGGTAGCTAGCAGTCATAAATAACAGTAAAGTGAAATTATAGGTCATCTATACATGTATTTGTAATCCCCATCCTCCGTTAGCTAGGTAATTAGGGGTTAATAGTACTGTAATGTTTTTCTAATTATGAGTTTCATAAAATCCAATCTAAAGTGGAGAAAAGTATAGAGAATATTTTTGAGAATGAGAGATCAATACTGTTTGATTTCAAACATGTGACTACCATCAGTGTCACTGATACTGACAGCTTGTGACATCTGCATGAGTCATCTAGCGTCTGTATGTGTTGGAGCTGTTACTGACACATCTGTGTGTTTAAATGTTACCCTTGCAGTATTTGTCAGGGGTCTATTCAAGCTTAGTGACTCCTCGCTGGACAGGCAGAACCTACACAGATCATGACTTGAGGACACAGCGGGCACGATGGCAGCATGCAGCACCAGTAGACAATGACACCCAGCCCCCTGCCCCAGAACAGAGCTCTGAAGCTTAACAAGTTCTCCTGGTGATTACGTGCAGTACTTTAAAATACTTAACAGGTTTTTGCAGCTTATTTTTACTTTCAAGGGGTACAATTGCACAGATAAAGCTCTAAAACAAATAATCTTGGATCTATTTTTTACCTTATCATAATTTCCAATGATAACCTGATTATGTGTGATAACTGATTTTATACAGGAGCTTTTGGGATTTTTTAACAAGATAGCCATCAATATAGTGAGCTGATGTTTTAAGGTTGGAGTTTCAATCTTTGAAATTTCAGAAATCTTTGAGAAATGTGCATTTTGTACTTACGAGCTCTGTGTAACCTGAGATATAAGATAGCTTCAGGCTCTAAATCGTTAATTCGGTATAGCCCACTGTGGAGTAATGATGTCTTTTAGGTGCAGGAAGCAGCCTTTGCCTTGCAGAGTAGTATGCAACTGTGTAGGGAAGAGGGATCACTCTCAGCACCGACACTTCTGGTTCTGAAAGGTGTGGGTGTCCCCACACCGACCAACGCCATGCCTGCACTCTGGACATGAACTGAGTGCAGAGCCCACAAGAGTAAGCCAAAGTCCTGTAGGACTCGCTGCCATGTAGAGGCCAATCACAAGTCTTATTTTCAAGGATTTTTGAATGATCAACTATAGATAAACTGGGGATTCTTATGATGCCTTCCTTCCCCAGGTGCAGTCTTTCAATGCAGTGGCTCACAGAATTCAGGGGAAAAGTTACCTGCATGTTACAAAGGATATGTGTAAGGGTGAGGAGGAGCGGCCACAGGAGAGATCCCTAGGGAAAGCCATTCAGGAAGGGATACAGAGTACGCACAGTCTCTGCTCCTCCACAGCTCCTTCCCAGGGGCTTTCCTACATAAAGCTGAGGGATCACACCATTGACCTTTGGTAATCCACTCACCATTCAGTTCCTCTTCTCTTCCCACAGGTCAGGGATGGGAACAGAATTATCTATGCACATGTTGGTTTCCCTGGCAAGCTGCTCCTTTCAGAATCTATGCGTGACCCCAGCCTTACATCTTCTCACCAGTACACAGAGAAAACACTTACTTGGATATTGCAAGGCTTTTAAGAGATTTGTACTAGCAACTGGTTAAATTTAAATATGTATTTCTTATTAAAAAACATAACATTGGGGGCTGGGAAGATGGATCAATAGAATAAGCGCTTCCCTGGCAAGCACAAGGGCCTGAGTTCAATCCCCAGTTCCACAAAAAAAATAAATAAATAACATCACATAATTGTAAAAATAACTCTGCACCCAGGGATAGTGGTATGCACTTATAATCCCAGCTAATCAGGAGGCCAAGGCAGTAGGATCACTAACTACTTCCTACTGTCACTAGTTGTAGGCTAGCCTGGGCAATTTGGTGAAATAATGTCTCAAAGTAAACACCCAGTTTTAAGTTCCAAGTATGCAAAAAGAAAGATCATGCAACCTGAAACTTGTGCAAAAACAAGTGTAATGTATAAAAAACATTTTTCACTAATGGAGGAAATTATGATTGGCCTACAAAGCATCATTAAAATCTTTTATTGTACCATTAAATATTCTTGTTATAGGTCAAAACTATGTAGGAAAATGCACAAATAATGAAACTGAAGTTTATCTAGTAGCACCCTGCAATTTTTCTTTGGATGTAATAAATGAAGCCAATTTTATTACTTAATGATTTCAAAAAGTCTAGCACAGCTGTCGCATTTTAAGAAGTGAAGGTACACGTTGAATCTCTGGCTCAGCAAACAGATGGGCCTGATGTCTCTGAACAATGTAACAGAGCATTGTACAGTAGATCTTGGACAGTGTGCGCTGAAGTTTGTTTTGTTTTGTAGTCTTGTCAGGACGAGAGTGACTACTCTTGCCTTCTTTTCATTGTGTTACGGTACACAGGGAATAGCTCTTCTGTGCCTCCCTGAATTGCCACCCTCTTTTTAAATATCAATCAGCTTTCAAAGTTTTATTCATGATTTGCACGTTGTGAAATGTCTCGGAGAAACCCTGTAATGAGAACTTCATCGCCAGCGTCACTTCCTGAAGGACATCTTCACCCTCTGTCACAGCCACTTTGCCCCTTTCTTGCCCGCGTTTGCCCTGGCCAGGTCCCTCTGGCACTTACCTGTGCTTCTGCACTATGACAGCATCAGCACTCCTCTAGCTGGTGATCCCTTCTGCTGCATCCTGCTCCAGCTCCACGGTTATGCGCGGTGCAGTAAGCGCGTCAGCTGTGCTGCACAAAGCCCCTTGCTGTTGCTTCCGGCCATGAGAGTCAAGCCTGTTCGTTCTCATGTTTCTTATCCTATTTCATCCACAACTCAGCCAGCAAAACTACACGGTCACCACCTGCAGCATGCTCACTCTCTGCAAAAGCCTGAGTGACGGGCAAAAGGTTGTAAAAGTTGAAGCAACTCTGGCCTACTGGCTGGAATAGTGAAGCTGTGCTTTGGTAATGAGCTGCAAGTTACCATATTTTCATGTAAATCCCCCAGGACAATGAGGGTGACCAGGAGCATTATTCATAGTAGCAGTCAAATTTGAACAGTCACATGCCTTGGCCTGTAGACCATCTACTGCGGGGGGACAAGGAGCCAGCAGAGCTTCATAACGTGAGGTCTGGGAGGGAGCTTCATGACACATATGCTCGGCTCACCGCTGACGGATTGCTGTGCCCGGACGCTGACCATGAGGAGCCTCCGCTGTCCACACTGCGGCCTGCGGGCAGAGGAAGGGGTCGTGCCTATGCAGCGGGGTCGTCCCTGTTAAAATACTGAGTAACGGTAATTTGGGCCCATGATTGGGCACTGGTATTATTGAATCAGGACAACTGATACTTCTACACGGTGGAACTGTACAAAATGACAGCTTTACTGTGAAGAACAACTTTGAACAGAAAGAATAAAATGATAAACAGATTTTTTAAAGTAATTTAAATATCTTCTTTGAGTTCAACTTCTCAAGGTACATCTGATTTTTTAAAATAATTGTATGGCCACCTGCTGAGTTAACCACAGGCACTGGTAGAAACTTCCTCTGTGTAGTTCTACAAGACTCTGAAAGCATACGCTGTCAGCTCTTTTTTAAGGACACATTGACACTATTCTAGTAAACTGGCTACATATTTTGATTTCTGTGCCCACAACACCCACACCGTCAAACAGCTGTCACCCCAGGAACATGACCACCCCACATGTGAGATCTCAAAGGATTTAAAAACAAATGCACTTGGGTTTACTAATAATGAGGGAAAAATTTACTGGACCTATATTTTGTGATAGTTAAATGTGATGAGTTTTTCATTTAATTATGAAAGAAAATGATTTAAAAAAGAAAACCAACATGGTTCCATGAATCCCCCTCAGAACACTCTCACTTTGAACATGCTTTAATGAGTTCAGTATTTCATCAATGATTGCATCTTTGTTACAAATCTACAGAACAGGAGGCAATGTAGTTACAGCAGGGTCACCCCGTGCCAGGGCCTATCTGTCCTGCCGCTATCTCAAGCCTGGCATGGAGGTGTCCAGTGTCCTCATGAAAACTTCACAAAACTGCAGTTCCTTTATTCAAATCAGGGGTAAAGCAGCGAAGTGTGGAGTGGGCAGGGTGGCAAAGTGCAGACAAACACAGGAACTGTGACAAAGAGATGGCGACGGTCAGGCTCCATTTCTGTTACTTGTCATGAAAGGCTACATGCCCCCTGTTGCCAGATTTGAATAAAGCACTGAGAATCCAGGTCATTAAGTAAAACTGGCCACTTTCTGTGATATGTTGTACACCAAGCAAAACACATCCACAAGCAAAAATGATCCCTGTGCCTCGCTTCTCCTGTAGACCTGTGGTCTGGGAAGCAGGGTCAGCTCATAGAGCCATGTCCGCTGCATTTCAGCCCAAGCTTTGCTATTTTGCTTGGCTTTGGGCAAGTTCTTAGCCCCTGTAAAATTCAACTCTCTTATCCACAAAAAGGATTTTTAATTAATTGTTTTCATGTATTTTGTACAGGGTCTCACTTTGCAACTCAGACTCATAGTGAACCTTCTGTTTCAGGTTCCCCAGCAAGGGTATTACAGGTATGCATCACCATGCCTGGTTTTGGTGACCAGCTAAGGGCTCCTGGGGTGGAGCTGGTACTGCATGTGGTACTGGGGCTCGAACCCATGTCTTTGTACTTGCCTGGGCAGGTACTTAGACTGCTAAGCTATCTCCACAGCCCCAGATATTTAAATAGTAGATATTTTATAGAGGTGTTAAAAGGAAGAAATGAGTATTTTCTTTTTTTGAAGCCCTAAAGTGCTTAGTAAGATAGCAAGCATTTCATTACTTCATTAGTGTTTCAGGTCTGGTTTTTCCTCTTCATCTACTTCAAGCAGTCCTTTTGTCTACCCAGTAGTAATAATTTCAAGGGCTCATAATCCTAAACTATGTGCTCGAATCTAACTACAAGTGACTCCTGACCTATGAACATGCAAAGAAAAAACCCTTCTGTTGTTTTCATTGGTTAATTACATAATTGATAAATTAAGACAGGTAAATAATTCACCATATTTTTCTGTATCGTCTAATCTCTTCCATTGATCCTTATGTTTATTTTGTTGTTATTTTTGCCAATACCATGGTGGTCTGATCACAGTAGTTTTGTGGTATAATTTTAAGTCATGGGTTGCATTGCCACCTACCCGTCCTTTCTTGCCTAGGATTGCTTTTGCTATTCTAGATCTCTTCTGGCTCCAGATAAATTTTTAGTGTATTTTTTTTTTATTTTTTAGGGAGGGGTCTACAGGGTGTTCAAGGTCTCACTACTAAATCTGACTCATAGTGATCCACCTGTTTACAGGCTCCCAACAGCTGGGATTACAGGCTTATGCCACCATGTCTAGTCTCAATTGCTGTCTCAGTGTACCCTGGGGGCAGGGCCGGCACAGCAGGCCTGGAGATTGAATCCTGACCTCTGTGCCTGCTTGCAGGCGCTCCAATCCACTGAGCTATTTGACTGGCCCTTCAAAGTTGAGCAGGATTTGTTTGGCTGCCTCAGGCTGCCTTAACGGAGGGTCTGGTAAGTAAGGTATGTGGAGCTGGGGATCAACCCACAGTATCCCGCACCTAACTGCATTTGCGTGAGCAGGCACTCAAACAATTGAGATAACCAGCGGGCCCCCTAATGTTAGAAATGTTTTCTCTAGCTCTGTGAGGTATACTAATGGTATTTTAATCAGGATGGCATTGAATCTGTATAATAATTTCAGGAGTATGGCCATGTTCACAATGTTGGATTTCCTGTCCAAGAGCAAGGAATATCTTTTCGTTTTTTGATATTCTCTTCAATCTCTTTTTTCAGAACATTGTAATTTTTAGTATATATATCTTTTACTTCCTTTGTTAGATTGATTCATTAGCATGTCATTTTCTTAGTTGTCATCATGAAAGGCATGGTTTGCCTAAGTTCTTTCTCAGTATGTATGCTGTTAGTGTACAGGAATGTTATTGTTTTCTGAGTGTTGACTTTGTATTCAACTGCAGACACTCTCAGCCCCCTTATCTTTGACAAAGGAGACAAGGAAAGATAACCTCTTTCCTAAATAGTGCTGGAAAAACAGGCTTTCTACATGCTGAAGGCTAAAATTAGAACCATGTCTATCACCATGCACTAAACTAAAATCAAAATGGAGCAAAGATTTAAATATAAAAATATAAAATAAATCCACTAAATCTACTGGAAGAGAAAGTAGGTAGAAATTTTGAAGGCATGAGGTTAGGTAGAGACTTCATGAATAAAAACAAACTGCATAGGAAATAACTAATGGAATCAAGAATCTCCTTGAAGATTTTGCACGCCAAAAGAAATCACCAATAGAGTAAAAAGAAAACCCACAAATCTGGGAAATATCTTAGCCAACTGTCTGTCAGACAAAGGACTTCTAAAACATACAAAGAATTCAAAGATATCAGGACTCCAAAATTCAAATACCCAATCAAAATTGGGTATCTGAGATGAATACACACTTCTCAGATGAAGAAATACGAATGGAAAATAAATATAGGAAAAGGTTCAACATGATTGGTCATTTGAAAAATGCAAATTAAAACAGCACTGAGATTCCATCTCACCCCAGAAAAAATGGCTATCATCAAGAAGTCATCCAATAACAAATGCTGGGGAGTCAGTGGGGGCAAAGGAACCTTCCTCCACTGGTGTGGGCAGTGTAGACTGGTACAGTCACTATGGAAATCAGTGTGGAGTTTCATCAGAAAACTAGAATTAGAGGTCCCATTCAACCCAGCTATTCCTCTCCTAGGTACTTTTCCAGAAGAAGTGAAAACATACCACAGAGATCTGTGTGCACCCATGTTTATAGCAGCACAAACTGTTATAGCTAAATCTTGGAAACAACCAAAATGTCCATCAACTGAGGAATGGAGAAAAAATGATGTGGTGTTTGTATACAATGGAGTACTAGTAAACTATAAAGAAAGATAAACTCGAGGCTTTTATAGGTAATTGGATGCAACTAGAGACTATACTCATAAGTGAAATAAATCAGATCCATGTGTAAGCACTGTACTGCCTCCCTAGGGTAGAAACCTGAAAGTGTAAATAAAATCAGAAAGATACAATAGATACTGTGAAATGAAAAGAAACTGTTCCAAGGGAAGGAACAACTAAGATTAGGGAAAAGAGAAAAGAAAGAAAGAAGGAAGGGATATATGCTGCTTAGATAGATCAGTGGTCTAAGCACCTGCCTAAGCAAACACAAGGACCAGAGTTCGATCCCTGGTATGGCATGCTGTCCTGGCCCCACCCCAGGCACGTCCAGACAGCGAGACTCTATGACCCTATACCAAATAAATAACATTTTTAAAAAAGAAATACACACACACACACATACACACACACACAGGTTAGCTTGGACTCTTGTACTGCTGATTTCTGCTAGTGTATTGAAAGAAACAGTTAATGCTCAAATTTTTTTTCTTTTTATTATTTATTTATTTAGACAATTTTTTACCAATTTTGCCTGCTTATATCTGGTGATCTGAACGACTAATCTGAAGACAGCAATGTGCAATATGACAACCACTGTTGAATTTCTATCACCACGTTTAATGAAAGTCTGTATTGTTTCTAACGGTCTTTAATTACTATATTTTATTCTCTTTAAAAATAAAAAGGAACGAAAACAAAAAAGCATCAAAAAAACTTAACCATATTTATTTTACTACATTAAAACATTTTTATGTAGTATAAAACTATTGGGCTGAACTGATTCACAACTAATTTCTATACTATTAAGCATGCCCAGGTAACTTTTATTGGGTGAAACTAAATATGGCCATTTTTCAAAACTTTTTTTATATTTTGCCCTCTAACTATTCAGAAAATCTAACTGGTGTGTTTAATTTCCAGCCTCTCTCTACTAGAAGAATTCGACTGCAGCTGCAACGAGCTGGAGTCCCTGCCCCCCACGGTTGGCTACCTGCACAGCTTGCGGACCCTAGCGGTCGATGAGAACTTCCTTCCAGAGCTACCCAGAGAAGTGAGCAGGAAGCTTGTCTTTGCTCAATTCAGTTTCAAGGAAACTGTCCTGAAGTGAAGTCCTAGCAGATGTGGTCTCTCTGTCTATGTAGACACACGTAGAGGGGTGCCGTGGTGCGGCTCGTGGGTGGAGGGGTGCTGGGGGTGTGGCTCGTGGGTGGAGGGGTGCCGGGGTGTGGCACATGGGTGGAGGGGTGCCGGGTGCAACACAGGTGGGTTAATCATTCTCTTTCAAGAAACAAGTGAGAAATTCTATTTAAATTGGAAAACTGCACTCGAAGAACAATAAAATGTTAAAAGTTAATCAATGCTAAGGAATAACATCTTGTATCATTGAATGTCCATGTTTTACTTTTTAAAACAATCATAAATACATTTTGAGATAATTACATTCCTATCTCTGAGGAAAAAAGGGGGTTTGGAACATAAGCATGTTCATAAAGTGTCGTGTTGCGCTGCAGCAGCACTATTTTAACTTTTACATCCACCCAGAGATTCTGTTAGTTTTTTTCTCTAAATTGGATTTCATTTACTATTGTTAAGAATAAAAAGCATAAAATATAGTTTCAATTTAATGCTTCCTACTAACCACTTCTATAATAATGGAATGATAATCAATATATCATTATTTTAGAGGCAAAAGTTATGAACAAAAGTGACAAACACCATCATAACATGAAGGCAAACAAGCTGTGCTAAAGAACTGTCGCTGCTTCATTTAAGAGCATGTGTACTCATGTGTAATCAACACATAGACTCGTAGTCATAGATAGAAAAACTGTGATTTATGAAAATAATTGTTTCAGCAAGCATTTTAATAATGAAATTGACAAGCAAATGCTTCCTTCTTAAAATATAAAAGAAAATTCCTACTATCTAAAAATATAAACATATTTTAAAAATCAAGATTATACGAATGAGACAGTACATACACATGATTTTTGCCAAAAGGCCAAGAAGTGATAAGACAATACACATTTTAAAAGCAAGTTGAAAGTAAGGAAAAGTGTGATTTAATTGAAGTGCTTTATTTATTTACAGTGGCATGCTACTGCAATTCTTTACTTATTTTGGCCTTTTGGCTACCCATAGATTGGAAGCTGCAAAAATGTAACAGTGATGTCTCTCCGTTCCAACAAGCTAGAATTTCTTCCTGAAGAAATTGGACAAATGCAGAAGCTGAGAGTTTTAAATCTGAGTGATAACAGGTATTTTTGCAACATTTCATAATTATGAATTGTTCATGTACTGTCATCAAGTTAGTGCTGTTGTCTACGACTTGGGAAACATTTTCTGTGTCATTTGCTTTCTATAGACAATGCAGAAGATAAATTATTTTTATTTTATTTATTTTTGTTTTATTTTATTTTGAAGAGTGAAAACAGAGACAAAAACAAATAGAAGAAATGACAGAAACAGGGTAATGTACAACAATGCATATGTCACAGATAAATCGATCTTTTTTTTTTTCCAATACTGGGGACTGAACTCAGGACCTTGTGCTTGCCAGCAGATGCTTATGCCACTGAGCTATATCACCAGCATAAATTATTTTTAAAGTAAATCTATCTAATTTTTTTTATTTGACTATATTAAAAGCACATTACATTATATGAAATCTATACACACAAACTTAGATGCAAAAGCCCTTGCTCTATGTAGCAAGCATAGTTGTATAAAAGTACGGGAAAATGGTCATAGTAAAAAGCTGTGAGAACACTTTTCTCATTAGCAAAGTATTCTAATAAGTACAAATAGACTCACAAATATGGAATGTACACTTGCATGTGTTTCCACTTATATATTTATTTATGTCTCCAACAATTCTACTAGATAATATCTATAATTTTGGCCCCACCATTGTGCTGGTCATGACATCACTAGTGAGTATTGATCAAAGGTCACAAAGTTTGAATATTACAGTAAGTACAAACAAATAGCTACTTAATCATGTGCAAACTATGATGAATAGAAACAGAATAAGCCTCCCACTTATGGCAAAACTGTCATATTGATACACAGGTAAGAAGAAGCAGGGGAAATCTGCAATGCTTCTTTGCTTCCACCTTCTCCATAAATGCCAGACATCCTCAAATAGAAAAATAAAAAGTAGATACTGACTAGAAATAACTAAATTGATCACTGGTGCAGACAGAACACAGGAATTCAGTCTTTCAGCCGGCTCTCATCAGACAAATGATGTGTGAGGAACCAGGAGACCCTGAGAGCCAGCTGGCGGAGATGAGCCTGTATGAGCCATCAGGAAGGGTCACAGGAGCTTCAGGATGAGCAGGGCATTCTCATCTGTTTATCGCTTACGTAAGGCAAGAGTTATATGAATTTCAAACTCCACTCCCTTAGTATTTCCCTTCTATTTCCACATAAAGAGAATAAAGCTTTTTTATTTTTTATTACAAGCTTTGAGGTTGTATTTATAAATTCAGGGTGGCAAGGAGGCCCCGAAGCTCTGCATGACAAGAGTACGCCTTGGCACACCAGTGTCCTTTCCAGAAGGACATGAAGTTACCAGACTGGAAAATGGGGGAAATTACTTGTTGAATATTATGTCTGATTTTCAACAAGCCAGTTTTTTCAAATCCCTCAATCCCTATGGATTGGACTACCAAATACGGCCATGAAGATGTCACAAGCGGAAGTATTCCTATGCGATTGAGCTGTAGCCCCTACTGGAACCATCCCTGCTAACATGGACAGGGGGTTGTCATGATGCACTGTAGAATTTCTCTCCTAAATGCTTGGCCTCCCAAAGTGTTCATCAATGATATGTATGACTGTATAGGAAATATGCTTCCTAAACATACAAATGGTCCATAATTAGGACTGTTAATACTTTGGAATCACTCCCTCAACAAATAGAGCACACTTGAGTACCTGCCATGGACAGACAGACTGCTAAGTCGTACAGTGAAACATATGAATAAGATATTGAGCATCCAACAAAATAAAGATGTACCTATCACATCATACCAAGTCAGGCATTTCAAATTAAGCATGCCAAAACCACATGTTTAATTTATCCTCCATTGCAGTGACTAGAATGTAGAATGAAGCCAACTTAGTATTTTTAATTGTAGAATCAATTAACCAGAGATAAAAATCAATAATCAGTTAGAGAAGAGGTCAAAGATAACTGTTACCATTAGACAATGCACTTCCTAGAGAGAAACTGAAATAAAAATATTACCTAAGTGCATTTTTAAAATTTAAAATATAATAGAATTTTTAGATTTGAGATCACATATTGATATAAGTTATATACCACCTGTGCCGACAATTGTTGCTTGTGCTACGTTTTCTGCATTTTTGGACTTTTGGCAGAGGTAGCTAAAAGAGCCAGGAAAATGAAACCCTTTATCCTTCTCCAGTAGTCTCTTTCTTTTCTTCATATTTTATTTTTAGGACTGGTGACCTACCCGGAATGTTGCTCTGCATGATTCTGGAGTTTTCCCCTCCATGTAATTTAGATGCAGCAAAATTGACTTTCTGCTTTAAATTTATTCCTATATAATGTGAAAAATGTCACCCATAATAAAACCTGCTTGACAATTTCTCATGTAATTGAATTTAAATAACTATACATTAGAAATAACATTCATGGATAATTTGGTTTGAAGTTGCGTTGTGATTTTCCAAAAAGAAATAATTGAAATATAATTTAATCTCTTCTAGTCTTTGTAGTCTTATTTGTGTTCTACAAATATTTATCAGTTCAGAAAGGATATTATGATCTTCCAAAAGTTATCTGTCAAATGCATATTCAGTACCTGCGCTGGTTGTCAATCTCTTTTTATATTTATTTATTAAACTACTTGAAAGTACTTAGCTGCTTTTGCACAGAGAATTAACTCACTAATTCCTGCAACATTTCCACTATCATTATCAAGATGTTTTTTGACGGCAAGGATTCAACTATACAAAGACTTAGGAAAATCTTCATTCCAACTTATACCTCAGATGTTCAACGTGCACATGCAGAAATTCACAATGCATTTCCTTCCCATGCTTGTCTATACTGCCTGCTGTGCCGACTGGCCTGGCAGATAAGCTGAGGTATCACAACCTACTAATCACGCACAACAGATACCAGGTAGCATACTGGGGTGGGTACTTGGCAGCTGATGCCCCAAGTACTAAAACCAAAGCTAAGCTTGTCACTTTGATTGAATCACAAGGCTGAGAACACACTTCTCATCTCAAAATGCTATTTTTGAGAGAATAAAACCAGCAAAAATTAAACAAGTAAATCAAATGATACAGAATTTCACTAAACAATAGGATAGGGATTCAGGAATGATTGCCGAATAGGTCAAAAAAAAGAAAAAAAAATGTGGCATGAGCTGCTCCTTTCAATAGACCACTGGAACTCAGCAGCAAAGCCATCCCTTCTTTGAAGGTCTGCTGTTTGACAAACAGTGAAAGAACAAGTGGGCTTCCTGGAGGTTGGCATTGCTTTGAGGAGCATCACCTATTTAGCACTAAGACAGACCCCGCCCTTCCCCTCATGAAACTGTGCATTGTAATACAGGTGCTCACCAAATAATCACAAAATAGCTGGTAAATACTGAACTATGCTCTGTGAAGGAGAACACCAGGCACTTTGAGAAAGTGGGGAAAAAGTACTGTAAATGAGAAGTTTAAAAAAAGCCCTCTTTGAAAAGATGGCTTTTCAACTGAGAGCCAATGAATGTGTAGGGTGCAAGCAGGTCAAACACTAGAGAGGGGCTAGGGAGATGGCTCAGTAGAATAAGCACTTCCCTGGCAAGCGCAAGGGTCTGAGTTCAATCCCCAGGTCGACCAAAAAGAAAAAACATAGGAGAGTGTTCCAGATGGCTGGGCAGGAAAGGACCAGGGTGTTGGCCAGGCTGGGTCAGGAAAGCACGGCCAAAGCAGCTACTGAAAGGGTTTTGAGACACCAGATAATATAAGGCCTGGCTATACATATTTATAATTTTTAAAAATTTTGTCCAGATATATTATGAAGCTTTTAAACAGTTACAAAGATTTTCAATTTTTGAAGACTGTTCAGGAGAGAAGAGATTACAGAAAAAATACATCAACACAATATTTTAAATAATTCTTAGAAATGCACTCAATAAATCTTGACCTAGCCTATTAGAATTTTCTTATCTTTGCAGGTTGAAGAATTTACCATTCTCCTTTACCAAACTGAAAGAGCTTGCAGCACTGTGGCTGTCTGACAATCAGGTAAATAAAATGAAACAGAAAGCACCTTGCCTGGTAGATTTGGTTTATTAAGATGAATCACAATTGAAATTTTGAATTACTGACTTTTTCCCAATAGATACCACTAGCAACTGCTACAGAATACATTTTTACCCCATGAAAGTGATATTTTGTAAAGCTACTAGTGTAAACATTGTCATAGACAAAGAAGTACTAGAATCTCCACCCTCTTAAAATCATGAGATCATTTGCAAGGCTTCTGGCTTGTGATGGGATGTACATGTCCTGAGAGGATGTACTTTAATTTTATCTCTGGAAGTAAAGAATAAAAATCTTTACCACAGTCCCCACAAGGGGAAATGATTATCTGCTATGTTCTATTTTCTTCTCATGCTTTTAATTACAATCAACTCTATACTAAAACTTTATTCCAGAAATTTTCCTAATATCTTTTGACATAGTTCTTTCATCCTCTTCTTTTTTGTGTTTCTGAAATTTTAAGATCTGAATGATCAGATGAAAAAAACTCATTTTAGGGGCCAGGGAGATGGCTCAGTAGAATAAGCACTTGCCTGGCAAGCACAAGTGCCTGAGTTCAATTCCAGGTTCTGCCAAAAACAAAAAAATCTTGAATGCAGCACTCAGTTTTTGAGTATAACAATAGCGTCACTGCTAAATGGATCGCTCACATGTATGGCTATCATGCTACTTTGTAAAAACTGAAACTTCTCCAAAGTGTAAATGTGAAAATAATAGTTGATTTTCTATTCTTCACAGTAATCCCATCAACTGACTAGAAACATAGATTGCCATTCAAATCTTATCAATAGACTTATGATTTTTCACAATGTAGATCCATCACAAATAAATCACTTGTGGAATCCATGTGAACTACAGTTGGTGGAATAATCTCTTCTATAGTCTGACATTGTTTAAAAGCTTTCTCTACCATCATGATTTATTATTCTTGCAAAAGGATGAATGGAGTGATGGGTGCACCATTTAACTTTCATTTTTAAACATCCATTTCATGTTTCAGGAAACAAGCCAGTTTCCAAATCTCATTTTGGCTCTACTCTGATTAATAAGTGTCATGAAATAAACAGATTTTTAATACATTATGTACTATTATCATTTCCAATATATTTCTACATTTAATATACCAATTCTAAAAGCACTTCACATGTAGTATTCTGAAATCAAATTAATAACAGAGTGAAGTAGGACCATAAATATACTACCATATATCAGATACTTGCATAATTGCTTGTCAGTATATGGATTATGTCTTTACTTAGAAAAGTGTCTCTTTAATAAATGTTTGTTTCATGCCAACTAAATTCATAAATGATCTTGCAAAATATGAATTTGATAGCAAATTCCATTTGTCTTTCTTGGGAAACCGTCCATGAAAATGAATAGGCGTAGAGAACTGTTCGCAAAGCTGACTAAATTGAAATAATTTAGCATTTTTTCTTATCAGGATTAAAAGTGGCATTGCTCAATTAAATAGGTTTTGCTAAGCTTTTTAAAAGCTTAGCAATACAGAAGAAAATCTCGTTATGAAAATTGTAAAATTTGAAATCATTCCTCAGCAATGGTCCCTCTTTTATGTTACACTTCCTGAGTCCAGTTTTTAACTCGCTTTTCGTTCACCTTGGCGAGGCCAGACTATTGAATGACCATTAATTTGTCTAACGCTGGTAGTCTTCGTGTTTGCGACTGTGTTCATCTAATTCCTGTGTTCTCGGCTTCCAGTCCAAAGCCCTTATCCCTTTACAAACAGAAGCCCATCCGGAGACGAAGCAGAGGGTTCTGACTAACTACATGTTTCCCCAGCAACCTCGCGGTGATGAAGGTAAATTGCCAGTAGAAATCTCTTATGTACCTACAGTGACCACGAATAAAAAGAACTGCTGTGCCCGGGTCTCTGTCCAGCGGATCTGACTCCCGGGGAAGCCCATAACAGCAATCACGTGACACACGTGTCTTGCTGGGTTAGTTCAGCATGAGTGTCTGCCCTGTAATATTTTATGTAAGGCTCCAGAAAGAAAACCTTTCCTCTTTGTATCATACACAAAAACAGTGTTGACATTTCAAAGCAACTTTTTTTCTTCTTGGATTGCATGGTCCAGGACTAGGGAACGAATGAGCTCAGGACAGTCAGAGCTAGGGGCTGGGGAGATGGCTCAGTGGGATAACTGCTTCCCTGCCAAGCACAATGGTCTGAGTTCAATCCCCGGTTCCGCAAAAAAAAAAAAAAAAAAAAAAAGAATGTTGACAGTAGGACAGTCAGAGCCAGAGGGAAGCTCGGCAGGCGACACCTGTGTTCACTCACAGTCATCACACACCTGAAGTCCAGTGGCGTTCACATCTTTACACTCAGTCCAGTGACCTTGGGCACCAGATTGTTTCATGTTAGGAGCTAACCAGAAAGCAACGAGTCACAAACAATGACCGTTTTGTCACTTTCAACCTGAGTTTCCCTGGACAATGTCAACTGTGATAGAAATTCTTTTTTAAAAATCTAAGCCTTTCCTAATTCAATCTTCTCTCCTATGATCACGTTTTTTATAAAACTTTTCAAGTGGTTTGTTTTCTAGTATCTGAAACTCAGTACAGCTGCTTGCCTGTCAGCTCCAGCTGGCAGGCACCTTTCCAGTCATGAAACCCAATAATTCTTGGAAGCATAAATGCATTTTACTGAGGTTGTGGATTAAATCCACCCAGGTGACTTAAATGAGACCAGTTTGTAAGATAAATCATTTGCTTGATCACTTCTTATTTTCAGGGATAATTACAATAAATAACTTTAACTTCCAAGCACAAGTGAATCACTTAGAGATGTTTTATGATATTTTTAACTCTAATTTTGACTCCCAAAAGTAACAAAAAGAAAGGTTGTTTTCATATTTTTTTTTCATGAAAAATCACCATTTTTACTTATATGAGAAATCTGAAGGACCTTTCATTTATGTAGCTTGGCCCATGTGTATCTTCATGATAATATCCTAGATTATCAACATATTTCATTTTCACCAGAGGGAGGAAAAGGAGAAAGTGCTTCAGGTTCATGGTCATTTCTGAGACCTAATCTTGCAGATTAAGTCCCTAATTTTTCAAAGGTGTGAGAGAGATGTAGTTAGGGACGATATCCTGAGGAAGAATCTATGTTGTCTACTTGGTTTTTTGCATGCTTGTTTGCTTTTGTTTTTCCTTTGAGAAAAGTAAAGTCACTAAGTAAAATTTTTTCCTGAACTTCAAGCAAGCCATCTTTCTTGTTTGTCAGGAATATAATTCATGAATTTTCTGAATCGTTTACACTAGACAAATAAAATACCACAAAAGCTATCTTTGGAGAAAGAATTTAACCTAAACTAAGTAATTCTATTACATTTTCTTGTGATCTTCACAATTAAATTGCTAAGAAAATATTACCACTAGCCAATATTTTCATGTAAAGATTTATAAGTCATTTCCCTGTTAATTTCAGACACATTCCAACTAATTGAAATCTTAATACTAAAGATTAAATCTTCTACTTGTTCTCTACCCCACAAGCACTATCCCCTCCACTGCACACACACACACACACACACACACACACACACACACACCAAAGAACAACAAAACTGTGGTAACCATAGCCACTTTATTGCACAATTGGTGTGAGTTTTTAGAAAATGCACTGATTGAGGTTTTAATGGTTACACATATGCACTCTGCAATTGTGTAGACAAAGAATAGAATCCCACACTATCCCCAGAAGAGTTGCATGACTTCTAGCAAATGTTGGAAAACTCAGCTATGGTTTCCGCATGAAGAAAATAAGGATGACATTAGCACTGCCACTAGGCAACCACGAGAAAGTCCTTTGTCTGACTCTCTGCATTGTTTCTGCTATTCCAACATTAGAAATCTCTCTAGACCCTTTGTCTAACTTATGAAAAACAAATTTGAATTAGTATGTTAAAAGACAAGATGTTATTATAAATACAAAGGGGATGGTACTCCTCCTTTGCACATGCTTTCCTTCTTCCTCTCTCATTCCCTCTCTTCTCTTTTTGTATTCATTTGTAGTACCACTCCCCAGTTTTTGGCATACTGTGTTAAGCTCTAGGGGTAACACTGTTTAAAAACAAAACAGCAGTAACACTTTGGAATCTAACTGTAGATTTCCAGTCAGACAGTGACAGCTTCAATCCTACGCTCTGGGAAGAGCAGAGACAACAACGCATGACTGTTGCCTTTGAATTTGAGGAAAAAAAGGAAGACGATGAAGGTGCTGGGAAAGTTAAGGTGAAACTTTTAGCTTTTGTTTCTTTTTTCTTCTCTTATTCTGTTGGTTTCTCCATAGTCATTATTCAAATAGATTTTTTGATCTGTTAAGTAAGCTCTGCCGGGAGGCCAGATCCTTCTGGTCTCCTGGCTCCTGTCTTTGCAGCAGGCTGGTAGTTTGAGAAGCACTGGTGTGCTTCAGAATGAGAACAGTGTCCCAGTCCTGAGTCTGAGAACTCAAGTGCAACCCCTCACTCCTGAGTGCAACACGAGAGAGATTCAAGCTGAGGGAGAGCAAAATGCAATAAAATCTGAGCAGTGCTCTTCATTCTCCTATGTGCTTTTTACCACTTTAGCACTGCAGAGATTTGCTTTTAACAATGGATCGAGTATCCCACAAACTGAGTCCACAGAACCCACTGATGGGCACATCACAACAGCTATGAGTCTCTGACATTTTTGTCTCTTTGACACCTGAGAAGAATCTATGAGTTTCCTTATACGTGAGGACAAACATTGAGGTGAATTTCTACTGACAGATGGTGTTCCATAAGGAAAATAACTCCAATCACTTTCTTTGCTCCAACACATTTTTTTAAATATACTTTATTGGAATTAATCTAAGTCATATAACCTAGTTGAATTTTACAATCTCTATTTTTCAATTATTTAAATTTCCAACTACCATCAGAATTGACTTCAATTTTATTACCACTGATTTTCATGTTATTGTCATGGAAACATCTTGAATCTCTCATTAAGTTTTTATACTACTTGTGTATGTTTTCCATCATGTATACTAACAGCCCTCACTCTTAGTGACTAATTACATAGGTAGTCGTATATGCATCCTATTAATAATTGTGTGATGTGTTCTCTGCCCCCTCTCTCCCATATTTTGTAAATGTTATTTCTGACCCATTCTTTCTAGAACCTTACTAGAATTCGTCAGTAAGGTAATTGAACATTTACCAACAAGACCTACTTATGTCATAGAAAAGAACCCAAAATGCATTCCCAAATCCCAAAATGACAATTTCTGTCAAAGATTTGGGATTAAAAAAATGTTTCTGTGTGGTTGGTTAGTGCCATCTGCACACATTATTTTTGCTTAAAGTTGCAATTGCCTAGGAAAAATATTATGCTACACTAAAAGTCAACTAATCAACCAATGTTGGGAATATTTCATTTCCTCTTGGGAAGATTTCTTTTCCCAAATCTAGAACCAATTAGATGATATTAGACCATTGATTCTTTTTTATACTTCATTGAAGTGTCAAAAACTACATGCTTTTTTTTCAACAAAACCTATCTATAAAAATGATCTGAAAAACAATACATTTAATGTGCTCTGGTATATGTGTCAATGAGAACAGAACTAGTAAATTCAGTTATTTAGAAGCCTTGTTTGTGTATTATGTGACTAGGTTTGTTTATAATCAGAGTAGGTTCATTATACTTTAGAGGGATTTTTCTTTATATTTATTTGCACTTTGTTTATTCATATTTTGGGAAAACAAATTGTTTTCCCAAAATCTCAACCTATTTGGCTTTGGCTAATTTGAGTATTTCCAATGCCATTGGCCATTGGACAAATTAGAACACAAACAAACTTCTAAATAAGTCATCATGGAAGTATGATGAATGGAATATACTAAATCCTACGCTAAATTTATCACACTTCTCTGGTTCATTACATGTACACTAAATTTAGTCTCACTTTACTTTGAACTTGCCTGACCTCCAAAAAGGAAGCAGTGGCCTATGCCACTCATTGGCAAATGGACCAGAGTATAATGCCCGGCTTGGAGTATGCAGAGAGAGTGCTGTGTGCTGTGAGGCTTCGGCTTCCTGTGACATTTGTGCTGACTTATTACATGGATATAAAAATTTTAATAGTAGTTGTTTAAAATGCATTGCCCAGAATGAAAGAAAAGAGTCAAGAGTAGAAAAGTGATAAAGTAAAAGTATTGCTACAGTGCTCCTCTTTCTCCCAGAAAATGGAGATTCCTTCTCCTACAGGGTCTCTCCTGCCAAGCCCCCTGGGAAAGGGGCCAGCGTGGGATTACTCTCCAACCTGCCAGACTGTCTGGCGATTGCTGCACACCATGGGCCAGGTGTGATCAGCAGATCCAAGATATGCCCGTCCCCCAGAGTGACCCACAGCTGGCATGGGGCTGTATAAGTGGTCTCCAGCAGGAGAGGAGCATGTGTACTCAGTTACCAGTGGCAGCGCAGTCCACCACTCTTCCCTCTCTAAGTGGCAGACAGGTAGGCCTAGGTGCTTGGGGTCGGAGACTTCCCCATGTAGAAGCAGCCTTGGCTCAGTGGTTGCTGGGGTATGTCCTGCATGACGTGGGCTAAGCGATGCTGATCGCATAGCGACCTCCACATGGCCAATGCTGGATCCTAACGTGATTTTGTGCTTATTGACATTGGCAGTAAGGGGGGAAGGATGGAGGCAGAGGTGCCTATCGGTGGGATATCTGGCATGGTGTTTCAGTGGTCTGCTACATTTTTATTTATATTATTTTATCTTTAAAGCTTTTTATTCCTTTAAAGTACGGGAATACCAATAGTTGGGCAGAATGTTGATGATACCATTGGTACAATCTAAATTCTCTTCCCCTTGCACATGTACACTTTTTATATTGTCAAATTTCTGGGAGATTAAGTAGCTAAAATTGATTCTTAAAATAGCGCGGGACTAAATTGAGATTTGCTGAGAGCCAGCTTTGAACACAAAGATAGAAATCTGTTAAAACATCAATTTCCTTTAATTTGAAGATACAGATGATATGAATTCCTATAAGAGAAGACTGGGTTGGGAATTGTAGCAAATAGGGCTTCCTATCTCAGTGGGTTGGGTGTTTCTGAGGTTAGTGGGAGGAAAAGTGTATCTTAATGGAATATGAAAAAATGCTGCATTTTCTGTGAACATTACTACCCACATGTAATGGACTAGATTCTTATTCTGTGTCTTATATTCTTCCTACAATATAAGACAAGCTCAGCCTGTATCTTCTTAACTACCGCTGCTCTGAATTTTCTTTCTTTGTAAAACATTCTGATTAATTCCGAGAAAAAAGTAATATGTAATGTCAGTGATCAGAAAGCACTATTATTTCTCTTACTGGAATTGACAATCAAATCAAATGAGAATTTGATCATTATATGTAATATATTATATTATATGAATATAATATATGAAAAAGTTATATGTGAATTCAAGATATCATTTCCAAATGCCCAAGCTATTAATATTAAGTAATTCTTCTTCAGTACTAAATGTTTGGAGGTGTCCAACATCTTGTAGTTGCTATTTTCTTTTTCTATACTTTATTTAGACTTGGGGTGCTTATACTGTCATAAAACATTTCTGTTTTCAAAAAGTAAAATATTTTAGTAAAAATTTTGCATTTTAATAAAATGTTTTTATAACATGAGCAAATACTTTATAGTGAGTGACAAAATGCAAAACTTTTATGAGTACAATTGATAGGCTTTCCCACCCTAGTATATAAAAAATGAATATATATCTTTTTATGCTACATTAGAATAAGGGATATTTCTAACCTTATTTATAGTTAGAAATATAAAGAAACTGCTTTTGTACTTGAGAGTTACTGAGCTGCTAACTTCACTCTTTATTCCTTTCCCAAGTTCCACATACGTGAGCTGAAAAGGCCAAGGCAACACAGCCTTCAAAAGGACATTAACTAGGCTTCTGAGAGCCTAAAGCAAAACAAGTGCTGGAGCTTAATCTTAAAAGCACTCATAAAATAGTGAGTTAGCTGTATTTTTAACTGAAATCATCTCATTATTTAACTAAATAAAACCTACATTATAGACTTATGGTGCTTCTCTGACAATGTTATACCAATATATTCTGCAACCACAAATAATGCTGGTAAACCAAAAGCCACCAACCCAGAAAGACCCAGTTTGAATCTTCCCTTAGACGAGGGCCTTGTATTGTCTAAGCCCCAGTGCTCCTGCTGTGGAGTATAGCTACTGTAATCATTTATGAAATTTTAATAAGTTTAACTACAAATTAATGATCCATCCCATGATGGATGATTTAGTAAGTAAATAGCAATATATATTTAACCTATAGGATCCATTATAAATAGTCATATATTATATAAACAGTGAATAGCATGTCACACATCCCTATAAAATATTTAGCTTGGTGCCTGGCACATGATAGGTATTGAATAAGTAATGACTGATTGCATCCAATACAGAAGAAGATTTAGCTAAGTATGACATAATTGTTATATATCTAGTATAGGATCTAGATTACCAAAGGACTCTTTATAAATACTTGAGCAAAATCTATATTAGAAATAATATTTTAATATCTGCATGGAACTTACAAATTTCCAAAGGACCTTCACGTTTATCTCATTTTCCTCAAAATTAACTCAAGCATGTGGGAAAGGTGTTAATATTCTCACTTTTGATGAGTGGACAGACACAAAGATTAGCAGCTAGCAAAGAGCTGGGGGTGACTCCATGGCTCACATTCACACGTCCCAATGCCCTGTTCAGCGAGCTCCATAGGAGACCAGTAAATTAGAAGCAAGTGGCTCATTTTCCAGATAAAACAAATCAAGGTTTTATGAAACCTGGAGTCCCCACAATTTGGAGGAAGGCTTTTTTGGAAAAAGACATAAAATGACTCCAGAATATGTAAATGCAACTACTCCCATGGCCTTGGAAGAGACATGTGAAAGTGATAAATCTGTCTCTAGATTTAAATATGTTTATGGAAAGAAAATGCCCAAATACATTCTGGTGACATGGCCAAAGTCTCTCACTAGCTTGCTTCTAAAATAACCAGGAAACATTCATCTCGTGGCCAACAACCTTCTGGTTGTGTCAGATGGGATGCAAACTCTGTAAAAAGTGGATTACATTATGCAGTGAAGTATTTAATTTCATTAAGAAGAGTGTTTCACTTTTCTATGACCTTTAACTCAATTTCTAAGTGTAATTTTGGTGTTGAACAGTTTTTAGTCATTCAGAATTTTAATCTAATGCCTTACATTATTCCATATATCACTAGTTATTAAAAATAAGATATTCTGAATAAGCACGATGGTCATACTATTCTGCAATTTAGTTTATTTAATGTAGTTTCTTGACTTTTAGTCTTTTGAGGTTAAGTACTTTTTAAAAAGTTCAATATTATAACTTAAAATTAGATTCATCCCATAATACTTCTGATGCCAATTTAAGCAGCAGACCCTTAGGTGCATGGGTCCCTGTGTACTTTGTCCAGCGTGGATGTCACTGTCTTGTGTTTAAGAATGCTTTACATATTTAGTACACTGGGACATATAAATATTAAAGTAAAAAAGTTTATACTTCTTGTTCTATAGAGTCTATCCTTGCCTTGGGTTATCATAGTTTTATTTCTGCATATTATTAGTTTTGTTCTTAGTTATTTGGGAGTGAAAAGTGTTTAAATACATTTTACATCACTTACCTAGCATATTAATTGGTGGTTTTAATTCCTTTCCAAATACAAGTAATTGTACATCTTTAATATAAAAAGGAGTGGTAAAAATCATCTAGTGCATCCCAGCCCTACCATTTGATCAGGAAAAAGAGCCACACAGAAGACAAAATGCTAAGAAGAGCAACACAGTTGGTGAATTTGTTAAGACTGCAGATGAGCAAAAGTGTTTGAGTTTGTGTCCGTGATGCCCAGCTCGCATGCCACAGGCTCTGACATCCCATCCATCGCCTGGGTACGGGCTGGCGCTGGGAGCCCCTTGCTCTCCCCGCCCTTCCTTCTGTCTCCCATCCTCTCCTCCTCCTCCCCCAGCACGCTTCCGCCTTCTCCCCTCCCATGCCACCCTCATACACACACTCCCCACAGACACGTGCCACAATAGCATAAGCCATCCCATGTTGTCAGTTGATTCTACTCAGATTCCAAAAGGCTCGACTATTGGAACAAGGCACACAGGAAATCTAGCTCTTCCTTTTCTCCAATCCCTTTGGAGGAACGTGGGCAACTTCTACTTATCCTATTTTAAATACATAATAAGTGTTCTGGTGGCAGGATACTCTGTATGGAATAAATTCATTATTTAAAGTAGTTAATATGTATCCCTGAAATTAGATCGATACCCCAACATAAAATTCAAAATTAGAAATAAATTCCTACATAACTTTAAGCTAAAATGTATATATTTGCCTAAAATGTATTAGATAGTAGTCTCAATTTTTATTTCTCTTTATTGGAAGATGTTTTTTCAAGAAGGCATTACATTATTAGGATAAAAAATAAATAGGAAAAATAAATGCAACCTACCCCAAAGCATTTTTTCCCTAGGTAGCATCATGAATTAGCTATACTGCCTTTCGATATAGGCTGCTAATCATATATTTGGGCAGAAACTATTATAAAATTCTCACTTTTTAAATATATAACTCTGCTTTTAAATCTTTAGGTGTATCCCCTCCTATTACTTGCATATTCTTAATATCAAAATTAGTACTTACAAATAAATAAGGTAGCAATGTGTGAAGAATCTTGAGTATGAACACTGCAGATAATAATTTGATTACAGTTTTAAGTGTTGGACCTCGTTCTGTTTTAGACATCTAAAGGGTCGCTCTAAACATAAGCTATAATCCAAAACTGGCTATCAGCTAGAAGAGTAGGAAGGGTGGAGAGAAGTCCCCCAAGACTGACGTGAGCAGGACACTGTGTCCTCCTTCCTGAGGTGTCCCCACCAGCTCAACACTCACTGTATTGCATTTGGTTGTTCTGCTGCACGTAAAGTGGCAAAGCTTTGTGAATGATGTGCGTGCTGAAGTGCTTTTGATGTTAAATTTCTTTTTATAAACTTCTAGGTTGAAATAAACCTAAAACGATATCCAACTCCTTACCCAGAGGATTTAAAGAATATGGTAAAATCTGTTCAAAATCTGGTGGGTAAGCCAAGCCATGGAGTGCGTGTTGAGAATTCAAACCCAACTGCTAACACGGAGCAAACTGTGAAAGAAAAGTTTGAGCACAAGTGGCCGGTGGCCCCCAAGGAGATTACAGTGGAGGTATTTGAAGGTTATGGGTAATTGCCAGCATGGTGTGGAGTTTTTGGAATTCTAAAGGGTATTTTCTTAACTGACCAGATATCTTAGGATGAGTGCATTTTTACCCTAAAATATAAATGATCTCTCTACTGTTTCAAGCTATGAGGATTGTGTTTAAGAAATCACAGATAAATGATACCTTCACATCCTGAAATCACAACATAGCTCCCAAAGTTTCAAAACACAGAGAATGACGTTTCTCAGTTAAGCAGGGCCCCACCAGTGACCACCTTGTATTAACAAAATAATTTTGGAAGCCCCACACTTCCATCAGCTCCATCTCTAGGATAAACCATCTGAAGAATTTTCATTCTTGAAGTTTCTATAAAATTCATAATCAGGTTTAGAGCATTTTTTTCAGTGTTTTCATGTTTGAGTCACAACTTTTATATAAAATGCTATCAACAACAAAAAAACAAGATGAGCTTAGGTTTATGGAATTTAGTCATACAAAGCCTAATTCCCCTATTTCTGAACTAGTTAGAAATTCATCCTTATTGATGTGTGCAGTCTGAAAAGAATTCAACTACATTTATGCCACCTCTACTGTCTCATCAACTCTTCTGTTGATTTGTCATCTCTCTTACCTCCATTAAAAATATAATTGTATGAATGTCTAGAAGTTCACATTACTTCTCAAAAACTCTAGATTGATAAAACTCTTTTACAAATCTGCATTTCAAACAATTTGTTTCATTTGTGAAACACCAACTGTAAGGGGTGCACTGTGCTAGACACGTGAGAGGAGAAGAAATATAAAATGTCTCCAGAGTCCCCAAGAAATCTAAAGTGTAGTCAGCTAAATATGGTAGTCTGAAGTGGTCCAAGGACACTTTTATAAGTTTGCTCACATAGTAGGTTGCAAGATGGAAAATCGAACACACACCAAGTTAGGCCTGAGATGCGTGTTAGGGATTAGAGGACTCTTTTCCCAACAAAGGAAGACTTTGAGCAAACAGACGCACAATGTTCCCACTTGTTAGCAAAAATATCTGGCCCCAAAGAGGGGACAGCAACTGGATATCAAAGAAAAATAATTTCTTAAGTATTTATTCTCATGGCTTTTAATTTATAAAATGATCATTGTTGTATATTCTCTTTTTCAAGGTGGATATTATTTTATTTCTAATACATTAGAAACATGAAAAGAACAGAAACTCATCTTTTTAATATACATTATATACATAAATGTTTCTTTTTAAGTCTCATGGAATCATAGTTTAAAATGAAAGTAACTGTACAGTCATGAAAGCCCTCCAGCTAAGTAAAATTTTCTGCAAAAGTAAGATGAAACACAAGTTGTTTAATTGGGGATTAATCCAAGACAGGGAAAAGATAGCTTTGGTCATGAATTTAATAACCCTGCAGTAGAACTAATAAATCTTAAATTTGGCCCATGAGCATTTCAAGCTTAACAAATCCAGCACCAGTTAAGTGTTTCTTTGCCAAACTTGTTTCTGCTCCTGAATTCTTGATCTTGACCTCCACTGGTAACTTTATCTACCAGCTCTTTCAGCCGAGGATCTGAAAAGTGGCCTGATTTCTGTCTCCTTTTCTTTTCTGCTGCCCTCTTCCCTTTCAGAAAACTACCTAAGTCATAGATTTTTCACCAGAAGTAATCTCAAGTCCTCCACTCCATCCTCCTTTTCTGCAAAAACCTGTTTCTTGGCTTACCTTGTCCCTAGCCTCCTCATTGCCTCTGCTGAGATCTTTCTGAAAACAACACAAATCTAATCATTCCCTTGCCCTCCACTGCAGTGTTTTCTGAGCCCCCAGAGCATCCAAGCTTCCTAGTCAGCTAGAGTGGACTCATTAAATGGGGCTGAAACAAATCCTTCGAGCTTTACATTTAATTGCATGGCTTGCCTCACCCTTTCCTCAGTTTTCTATGATTGCTTTTCCCCTTGAAGAGAGATTGGACTGGTGAATTCAGTGTTTTCTCTAAAAGCAAGATTCCAGACCTTTCCTAACTTGTAGGCATGCTAGAGCAAGAAGAAGGTATTGCTTCCTCTGTCATTTACCAGACTGAAATCCAAAGCAGCCAAATCAAGGCTCACACTGTATTTTTTCCATTTCTTCATTTAATAACTATCACTCAATCAACCATCAATTACCACGGAGACGAAGCATTTCATCTGCGTTTTGCACACGTGGACCACTGAGCCATCGTTATTTTGTTCTTCCTGCCGAGCATGTGGTGGAGGGTGCTTCATTACATAGTGCACCCTATATTTATCCATGTGGCTAAGCACAAAAGGCTAGTAGAAAAAAAATAGGGGTTGGCAGGAGCAGAAGCAAAAGCAGAAAGAAAAGTGAAGGTAAATAGGTTATGAATGCAGCCAAAGGGGGAAGGAAAAGTAAGCCTGGGTTGACTGCTCTCATTTTACTTGTTGCATTTGTGTTGAGAGTTTTAACATGTGTTATGCTAATTGAAGAATAGGCTCTGGAGACCATAAGAACAAAAACAGGTTCCTAAGAAGGCTCCCCGGTTGTCCCATTTTCCCTTATAATAATGCCTTCTGGAGACTGTATGTGTATTTGCATTTTCCAAATGTTCCTCAGATGGCTCACACGTCCTCATCTTTCAAGTTTCAACTGAAAGTCACCCCCACAGCAAGGCCTTTTCTGATCACCCTGCCCAGTCTGACTCTAATTCCTCACCTGTGTATTTATGTTAAATAGAAGAAGCACATATATGTTTCTTTTGCTTATCCACTGTGAGTTTCACAAGGAATGGGACTGTTTTTATCTTGTCAGCCATTTACACATTGTCCCTGATCAGAAATGGCTGAACTTAAGATTTTTCAACTGTGTAGTGGTACAAAAGAAATGTGCATTCAGCAAACCCATACTTCAGATTTTGGATTTTGCTCTTTTCCTGGGCTATAGTAGGTGGTATACTCTTCTCTCAGGATACTGGGCAGCGTCAGCAAGACACAAATATCAGCCAGCCACAAGGTTACAACTGGTCACCCACAGGGTGCTGTGTGGCTAGGTTATGGTGCCTGGTACCAATCAGTTAGGTATATTAAATATATGGAGTCTTACTGATACTTTTAAATTACAATGTGTTTATCATAATAGAACCCAACTGTAAACTGAAGAATCTCTGTGTATGCAGGTCCTACCAAGTACTTGCCACAGAGTATAATATTGTTGAATAAGTTGATGACTGGTGTAGTCCAGCAGTATGAACCTGTTCACATGTCTACCTTACCATCCAATCAGAAATTTGTTGAAGTCAGAGCGCAACTTCCACCTGTGCATTGAATGCACTCTTAGTAGATGAACTCCTATAGTGTCACTTCTGACACTGACCTGAGACCAACATAAACATTCAACAGTTCCAATTAAATAGACATAAGTTAATAAATATTTATATTCTACTAAGTAGTCATTTGGGAAATAATACCTAATACACATAAATTGGGAAAGAAAATATTTTTGTCTTTTTCTTAAAATGAATAAAACTAAATTATCATTCAGATGCATGCCCATGATGGGCATCACACCCCTTCTCAAACCTGGAGTCAGCATGGGTACCACAGGGCTAACTCTTGGTCTGTACCAATCATAACCCTAGAAACTGAGCCTCATGAGGGTGCTTGTCAGAAACAATGTGCACTCCTGGGTTGAAGGTGAGCACTAACATAATGGCCCAAGGCCCTAACCAATGTCAAGTCCTGCTTGGTCATTGGGGACATTGGCTAGAACCCATGATGTACCTCAGAGCACAGTTCATGAATGAAATGCAAGCGTATTTTAAGCCTAGGAGACATGAACTGAGACCTTTGATCAACCTTGTTACCAATTACAGACCCTTACAAGTCCTGACACTTCTTTGAGCCTTGGTTTCTGATCTTTAAAAATAAAGATAATATTAGCACACTCACAGAGTTTAGTAGCAGTTAAATCAGATGGTAACTAAAGAAGTCCAGAGACAGGACATTCCTGTTCATTCCCAGAGATTGGCTTCTTTTTTTAACATGGTCTCACTATGCAGCTCAAACTGCTTTTAGCCTCCCCAGCACTGGGATTACAGGCATGCACCACCATGCCCTGTCTGTTGGCCAGCTCAGCACATCCAGGGTCAGGTCCAGCATGGCATATGGTGCTGGTGATCAAGCCCTGGTCCCTGTGCTTGCCTTAGCAGGCAATTAATCTGCTGACCTGTCTCAGCGGCCCTAGTTATTTATTCTTGCCCCATCTTCCCTTAATCCGCTGTGCCGCCTGCCCTGCCAGACACCAGTTCACCCTGTTCACTGTATTCAAAACTTCTGAACCTTTTCCTCCTTAGGAGACTTAGTCCAGTTCCCTCTGCAAAAGAACCACATCTTTCTTCCAATAATACAAAATAATTGATTACCCTTGACAATGTTCTTAAATTCCCCTTATCAGTATGAGACCAGGACTCCTAAAAACTCAGAAATAGCTTCTTTGCTTCCCTTTGAAATCTACCATAGGATCCCTCTTTGTGGCAATAATGACCAGGATTTAATTTCAACAGTAGAAAGGCAATGAAATTAAATAAATCTTACCTTTTCCTCCCACTTTCCACCCTTTCATCTCCTCACCAGAAGAAAATATATTTCAGTGTGTTTTTAATGAGTCTCCTACTAAATTTGGTGATCTACCAGTAACCTGAAGTCTGCACCCACTGAAATTGTCCCAGATGGTCAACCTACTTTTTCAACTAAATTTCTCTACCCTTTATAAGAGGATTTCTAGGACAAAGCCAATGATTAATTTCCTTTACAGAACAGTTAACTTTATTCAGTGAAGCTCGTTTGGAACTGAACAATTCTTGGGCAGATGATGCATATGGTAGACAAATAATTTATAGAAGAAAGGAAATCTGGAAAGACCCTAGTTCAAGCCCTGGCTCTATCATTTAATTTTGTGATTTGAAATAGTGCTTTTCCCTGACTGTGCCACGATTTCCTTAGAACAAAGATAATGAGAATAAATATATTATAAAATGACAACATCATGAAAGCGTTACCTTTTTAACAACTAACAGAGGTAGCATTCTGAGTGTTCAGCAGGGCGGAACAGTTGCAGACTGTGAGCTCCGCTCTGTCACGGAGATCTGCCGCCACCTCCACAACCACCACTTTGCACATGAAGATGAAAGGACCTGTGCAGTCTCACATTCTTGCCTACTAATGTTCTGCTTTGAAATGGAAAATCATAGGACTCTGGAGAAAAGATGCAAGTTCATGATGACTTAACAACCAGACTCTTTCCCTGCTCACCAGGGCTCCTTTTGATTCACAAAGAGCAGTTCTTGAGCAAGGCCAGAAATTTACACCTGAGTCAGATCATGCCTACCGTGCAGAGTTCTGGCCACAACTTCAGGTGGAAGTTTCATCAGGACAAACTAGATCTCTTGAGCATCCAATATGCAGTACATAAGAAGACTGAACTATTTAGCAATATGATGATTTTGCACTCTTACGAATGCTTGTTTTATTTCATCGTATCCCTAGCTTGGATTTTTTTTTCTTCATTAAAATAAAATGCTTGTATTTCATTGTCATAAAATTTCCTTTTTAGATTATTGCATACAAATCATTTCCCTTTAGTTTCATAAAATGAAACATAAATTAGTGCTGATTCCTATCTCACATTGATCATAGAATTACACTACCTTGCCCAAGAAAACCTGACTAATAAGTAATAAAGCAGGAATAGAAATAATATGACAGTATGTAATTCATATGTTCTGACATGTCAGTATATTCTGTACCTTTCAGAGGACTGCTTCTTAAATGAATTTTCTTATAAATTTCTCCAGTAATGTACAAAGGGTTTTCTTCCATATTATGTCACTCCAAAACTTGATCACAAGTTTCTTATGCTAAGCTTTGAACTTATTTTCAAAATGCCTAAAAATAAAACTTTCTCTTTTAGCTTCAGAGTTTTCACTCTTTGCTATCCCTCTTCAAATCAGATTCTTCAACTCGTACCTGTGGTGTTCCTGAAAAGGGAAGGACCACCTAGCTAGAAGGCAGGAGAACTGTGCTCCAGTCCTGTGCAGTGTGTACTTGTCAGTGTGAGCCCAGTCTTAAACTGTGCCTCAGAATCTTGCTCTCAACAATGACAGGCTTAGCCAAACAATCTTGTAGTCTTCTTCTATTAAAAAGGCATTGACAAACATTAGATATGTTAACATTAATGGATTTTCACAGGCAAACATTTCTAAATAAAACCTAGGATGAAGAAAGAAAGAAAGAAAGAAAGAAAGAAAGAAAGAAAGAAAGAAAGAAAGAAAGAAAGAAAGAAAGAAAGAAAGAAAGAAAGAAAGCAGACAGGCAAGCCTGCTACTACAGGGGTGTACTTGGCAGTATATAAAATTTCTAATAAGGATTTCCATCAGGATTACACCAACCATTTCAGGATTCAGCAGGTCCTTTTGAATTTCTGATGTTTTCCTCAGGTATTTTCTTTGTCTGACTTAACAAAATCATGTTTTAAGTGTGTTAGTTTGATGTTCCAAATTAATAAAAGACTAACAAATGAAACAGCTAAAAGTTCTTTGAACTTAAATTCATGTGCAATTTAAGAAAAATAGATATAGTGATAGCTACCATGCATAAATATCTCACTCTTTATACATACACAAAGCGTTTTTATAGCCAGAAGAAAAGTGACGGCTGTTACTTTGCCTTTTCTAATCCTGTCCCGCTGCTTGATTATCTGGAGTCAGGATTTGAATTGTAGCTGTCTCAAGCCCTTGAGTGTTTTCCAGTTTTATTTGTCTTGATAAAGCTGTATTATTACACCTCTGTGGTTGATTACTCTCAGGGAATGGATTCTAGGATGACTGTTTGACAGCCTAGATTGGTCAGAAGAAAACTGAAAATTTTTGGGAGAAATAGTGATAGAACTAAAGCAGTCAAGGAGACAGTCATGTGGACAATACTAAGAATCAAGAGTGAGAGGGACAGAGTAGGACTTACAGGACCCAACAGAGCATCAGTGTGACTAGGACAAAACACATCCAGTTGGTCAATGACACACTTGACCTGGAACTCGGACCGCTTGCCCTTAGAGCCCTGGTGCACAAGTATGAAATCACTATTCATGGGGGGCCCATCCTGATTCAGTCCTGTTGAAAAGCAAGTTCAGTCTCATCTCCCCAACTGGATCAGCACATTTTGTCTTTCTTTGGAAACTCCACGGTTCTTCGCACAGTGCTAGGCATATAAGCAGCATCAGAAAATATGTCTGATGAATAAATTAGACACTTAAATTAGAAAAAGTAATCTGTGCTCAACTCAGAGATACATATGGTTCAGTTTTCACAATGCCCCACTTTGAACTAACTGCTAGGGCCACCCCCGTCTTTGAATCTGAGACAGATAACGATATTGCCATCTTGGTTAACCACTGTTTAAATGTTTACTTTCCTTGTCCTGTATTATTATATCTCTCAGGATTCTTTTGTTCATCCAGCTAATGAAATGAGGATTGGGGAACTTCACCCTTCATTAGCTGAGACCCCTCTGTACCCACCCAAACTTGTTCTGCTAGGGAAGGACAAAAAAGGTAACATCGTGACGCTGATATGCAAAATACGCTGCCAATGCATGTGCATGATGATCCGCCAGTTGTAAATTTCATGATGTACCATAGTCTATAAAAATATTTCACAAGTACATATTCCTAACATTAATCAGTGTGAAATCTGCTTTTCATACTTACTTTTCTGTGTTTGTAGTTGTCGTTGGTCATAACATTATAACGTGTTTCCCCTTTAAATTTCAGAATCAACTGATGAGTCTGAAGTTGACAAAACTCACTGTCTGAATAACAGTGTTTCCTCAGGCACTTACTCAGACTACTCGCCCTCCCAGGCCTCCTCGGGGTCCTCTAACACCAGGGTTAAAGTGGGATCCCTGCAGACAACAGCTAAAGATGCAGTTCATAATTCTCTGTGGGGTAACAGGTGTGTTGAGAATTCCCACTATTCTGTTCCCAAATGCTTATTTTCAGCAACTTTTATTTTATGGAATCTTCTTAATCCTGGGATGTATTCAGCCCAATAGTTACACAGAAGACAGACGGGGCAGGTAAGCAAATGTACTGCGTCTGGAGCGTCCCCACACGGCTGGCCCCAGCTTTAAAATGAGGCCATTAGTGAGGGTGAAGACAATGGGAGATTCACAGATTGTATGATGCTCGGGACCAAAAGCTTAGAAGCCAAAGATTTTGTTTGGCCAACATATATTGATGAAGCACATGGACACTTCATGATTCACAGTGGTTTTATAAGTTCAAATGAGATCTATTTAAAACACATATATGCCTGGCAAAAGGTAAAATATCCAAATAATTCTCATTATCGTTGTAATTACTCGCATCTTACCACCTGGGTGAGGATACATGCAAAGTTCTTGATCTTCCCAAAATACCTCCTCCTGTATGTTATCTCATTTTATAAATGAAGAAACAAAATAAATGCTTCACAGAACTGTAAAATGATCATAAGGCAGTATTTTCCCTCTTCTAATTTATTTTATAATTTGTTGCTGTATTTTCACTATCAATAACAAATAAAAATTGTCTTACAAAGTAAGTAGTGAATAACTTTTGCTCTTGCTCACACTTTAGCTGATGATATTACCACTCGTGACAATGTTTTCTTTAGTACTTCATGACTAATTATTCTATTTATTAATTCCCATGATAAAAATCTTAAAGGATGTAAAATCATAATTGTTATAGAGCTGAGATTGGCATAGGTATTTGTGGAAGATCCTTTCTAAATACATTTCTTTCCAAGTAGCAGAAGAACATAAAAGCCTTTCTCTCACTAAAATAAAAATAAATGTATAATTCACCATTATTGGTGTGCCCTTGGTTTAGAATAAACTTAAAAAATGAGCATACGCTAGAAATGTGCTAAAGATGGCCACCGGCATAAACAGGCCAATAAGCTGAAGTCATAGTATGATTTCTATTCTAAAGAAAGGTGTCAAAATAGCTCTCTCTTCCATGTACTGAGTGTCTTTGTAACACAGCCTTATTAAGGACATGTTGAATTCACTAGATCCACCATGACTTATTGAAAAAGCACTTTCCATCATTAGTTTAGGAAAGTATGGAGTCAAATATCATCAAGGATGGGTGCTAGAAGATAAATGGTACTATCAGTCAGGTTTCACATCTCTCACTACAAAGACTCATAAATTTTATTGATTTGTTCATTCCTTCAACAAATACCTCTTTACCCCTACCCAGTGTTCTGCACTATTCTGAGCCTAGACAGAAAATGATTTCTGCCCTCAAAAATTGACAGTCTTGGGTTGGGTAGATAGCTCCGCAGTCTAAGCACCTGCCCAGCAAGTGCAAGCACCCGGGTTCCATTCCTGGTACCTCATGACCAGCTGGCATTTTATAAACACCGTTCCAGGTATCCCATGCCAGCCACTGAAACCATAACTGTAATCCCAGTGCTGGGGAGCCTGAGACAGGGGGATCACTACAAATCTGACTTCCTGTGTAGAGACCCTTCACCAAATAGGTAAATAAACAATTTTTTTAAAAGAATGTATAGTCCAGCAAAAGATGCAAGATGGTCAGTATAATAAAATATCATAGGGAAGTAAATTTCCGACTATGTTAGAAGAGGGTATTACTAGCAAGAAATAAAAGAGCAGGATTTACTTTGTAGGGGACATGAAATGACAATACAATATTATCTGAATCCTAATTCAGGTGAGGATGAATAATCTGCTCTCCAAAAAAAGACGGGTGCCCGTCTTTGCTGTCAGCTTGTTTTCTGGCACGCACCACCTTCATGTCTGTGTTTCTTCGTCTTGTGTTCACAGGATTGCGCAATCCTTCCCACAGCCTCTGGACGCAAAGCCGTTACTCAGCCAGCGGGAGGCAGTTCCCCAGGGGAATCTGCCGCAGCGACCTGACCGCCTGCCCATGAGTGATGCTTTTCCCGACAACTGGACTGATGGCTCCCACTATGACAACACAGGGTTTGTCGCTGAGGAGTCTGCAGTGGAGAATGCCAACAGTAACCCTCTGTTAGGCTCCAAAGCGAGAAACGCAGCTCCTCACGGACGCAGGCCTCTGCTCAGGCAGGAGAGGATTGTTGGGGTCCCCCTGGAACTGGAGCAGTCCACACACAGACACACACCAGAAACAGAAGTGCCTCCTTCCAATCCTTGGCAGAATTGGACTAGAACCCCTAGTCCATTCGAAGACAGGACTGCTTTTCCCTCCAAATTAGAGACAACCCCCACAACTAGTCCCTTGCCGGAAAGGAAAGAACATCTAAAAGAGTCTACAGAAATCCCCAGCCCTTTTTCTCCAGGAGTGCCATGGGAGTATCACGACTCCAACTCCAACAGGAGTCTTGGGAATGTCTTTTCTCAAATCCACTGCCGTCCTGATTCCTCAAAAGGTGTTATTGCAATTAGCAAAAGCACAGAGAGGCTTTCCCCACTTATGAAAGATATAAAGTCCAACAAATTCAAAAAGTCACAGAGTATCGATGAGATTGACATTGGTACCTACAAAGTTTATAACATACCGTTAGAAAACTACGCCTCTGGCAGCGACCACTTAGGAAGTCATGAACGGCCGGACAAGATGCTGGGCCTCGAGCACGGCATGTCCAGTATGTCTCGAAGCCAGTCTGTGCCCATGCTGGATGACGAGATGCTCACTTACGGCAGCAGCAAAGGGCCCCAGCAACAGAAAGCTTCGATGACAAAGAAAGTCTACCAGTTTGACCAAAGCTTCAACCCTCAAGGAGCCCTGGAAGTGAAGGCCAATAAGAGGATCCCGGCCCCTTTCCAGCACAATTCTGAGTACGTGCCACAGCCCAGCAAAAACATGGCCAAGGATCTGGTCAGCCCCAGGGCTTACCCAGGCTACCCGCCCATGGAGCAGATGTTTTCCTTTTCTCAACCATCTGTCAACGAGGATGCTGTGGTGAACGCCCAGTTTGCCAGTCAAGGGAGCCGGGCGGGCTTCCTGAGGAGGGCCGACTCCCTGGCCAGTTCCACAGAAATGGCCATGTTCCGCAGGGTCAGTGAGCCCCACGAGCTGCCCCCCACTGACAGGTACGGCAGACCCGCATATAGGGGAGGGCTGGATCGCCAAAGCAGCGTGTCAGTGACTGAGTCCCAGTTCCTCAAGAGGAATGGCAGGTATGAAGATGAACACCCTTCATATCAAGAAGTGAAAGCTCAGGCGGGAAGTTTTCCCGTTAAAAACCTTACCCAGAGGAGGCCATTATCGGCCAGAAGCTACAGTACAGAGAGTTACGGGGCCTCCCAAACCAGGCCAGTTTCAGCTAGGCCTACTATGGCAGCTCTTTTGGAAAAAATACCGTCTGACTATAACTTGGGTAACTATGGTGACAAGCCATCAGATAACAGTGATGTAAAGACGAGGCCTACTCCTGTGAAGGGAGAGGAGAGCTGTGGCAAAATGCCGGCAGACTGGAGACAACAGCTGCTTAGACATATAGAAGCTAGAAGGTTAGACAGGGTATGTTTGGCCTTTCTCTGTAAGAATATCCCTCCTGCCTTTAGTTTTGCTTTTCTTGGCATTCCTAAGCACGTGTAGTGAAGCATGAACTACATGTATGAATACATGGTCAGCATTTTATTTATCTTGACATTGTGGGGAAATGGATCCTGATAGGGTTCCCGCCCCCATGGGTATTGCTTAGTACTTTCTGAGAATCTGTAACCCGCTAGTGAATTATTTATCAAATCAAGCCTAAATATTGTCAGTAAAAATTGGGCTCTATTATATGGGATGGTGCTAAAATTGCCTTCTAGTCATTAAGGCAAGCCAGATAGCTCTCCTAGGATGTCAAACTGTTCTCTAGTGACCAAAGGAGTATAGTTTTTATTGAATCTATAAGAAGTGAGACATTCACCCTTTTCTGCACAGACTTACTTATATTAAGCTCAGGATGATTTGTTTATAAAATTGCACATACTTACTGCTATGGGACTACTAAAGTTATTACTTCTAATAAGCAATAATCTTCCCAGCAAGAAACAGAAAAAGAAAATATGCAGAGATTAAATGCCCTCCTACACACTATTTTACTTAATAAAATTCATGCCATTTAGAATGCACATTTTTATATAGAAGGAAATGTTTAAATTCCAATTGTACTTAGTCAACAAAAATAGATGGTGCCTTTATAAAGACAACAGATGTACAAATTAGCATGTATTCTGTAACAGAAAGAAAAAGGAAATTAATCCTAATTCAGTTAAAAATTGAGTTGTAAAAAGTGTGGAATGCACAGTGACTAGGAGTGTCTTTCAAAAGCATAAAGCCTAGAATTAGTTTTTTGTTTTGTTTTTTGTTGTTGTTGGCTGTTCAAAATCTAAGAGAGGGCTGGTGTTTCGTTTTCCAGAACAATTATTAATTTGCCATCAACACTCAGAACACTGTGTGAATTTTGTGTAGAGGGCTTTCTGCATTCTGCATTGACGTCAGAATCTTTAAGATCTTTTCTGTGAGACTGAGACCTTTTGTTCTTGTATTCTAGATTCGAATGTTCTGTGTAAATCAGAAACCTGGGTAACTGTGCTATAGAAAGCTTCCACAGATAGTTTCATTCTTTTAGTTGGTATCCTACAAAAAACTCATGCCACTATATTTATGATGCACTTCTTTAATATGGAATTTTTTGTTTCCAGGTTTACTCTATTTAGTAATTACATTATCTATAGGTCGTGTCTACATGACAGAAAGAATTTTGTAGGGAAAGAGTGAACTACTAAATGTTCATGTGGGTATTAGCTGGTTGGTGTGGAAATTGGTTCTGCCTTGAAAAATAGTTCATCAGAATGTCTGCTGCAGATAGGTAAGGCTCAGTCCCACAGACAGGAGCCCCATGAAAGGCTTGTGCCTGGCTATCAGTGGGAGACGCCTGCTCAGCGGTCACCATGCCTTCCTTCCAGTTACAGCCCCCGTGTAGACAGATAGCTTGGAGGGCGAAAGTACTGGTTGCTGAATAGTACAGTAGAGTTTTGGAGCCTCGTGTAGACATGACCATACGTAACAGGGTGAGATGAACTAGCTGAGAAAGCTGTGAGGAGCCTCTGAAAAGTGACTACTCACTGGACGCAACAGAGGCATGAGGGAGGACATCATGAGGGTGAAGTTCTGAGTCCTTTACTACCATCACTTACTTGCTGTTATCTGAGAGAAATGTTTCCTCTCTTTTGACTGAACTTTGGCAAGACAAGGAATCTTGGGGGCGGGGGTACAAGAATGGGGGAGAGCTATCAGCCAGGGTCAGGTGACCCTGCCTGTCTCCGATGACTGACAGTGAATTTGTGTGCATTTGCCACTGCTACAATGACGTTTCTCTTCACAGTTAGTTAGTCAGCACATATCCCATCTGTTTAGAGTTCTTCAGCCTTTCCTTAATTTTTCAGAGGATTTCAGTGTACATTCAGTGTTTTCCCATGATGATACAGCTCCCAGTATGCATTCAATAGTTTCTCCTTTCATTTCAAAGAATGAAATTCCCACAGAACATTGTTCAAGCCATCAGACACTCCAAGCCCTTCTTCCTTCTGTTTTTTCCAAGTAACATTTCTTTCACTCTTTTATTAATCGAGACACAGCAATTCAAGCTGTCTCTTACTTAAAACTTCCCCACTATTCTACTAGGAAAAGTCTGAGTACTAAAGCCCAGATCTATCACATTGAATTGGTTTTCACATACTTGTGCTATGCAACATCCCACTCAAGGTCAGACTGCTCCAGAGCTCTAAAGTGCCTCTTTCCTACTGAAACTTAATTTGAACCCTGGAAACCAGATAGCTGCTCTTGAAACTGCAGGGACATTGTCTCCACATAGAAGACAAGATCTAGAAATCTGCTCATTGGATGAGAGTAACAGTTCAAACTACTGTTGACCAAAGCCCTCAGCTGGGACCTTGAACAGACAGCCCCCAGTATTAAGCTAGATAAAAGATGCCATGGCCTCCTCTGGGCTCATCGAAATGTGCATGATTGCGCTGTGCCCCACTGCGGCTAAGAAAGAAAAAGCTGTGCCTGTATCCTTGGGCTGCTACACCTCTATGGGAACTGAAGGAGCACTAGAGTGGAGAACCCTCAGGAATCATCCAGGTGTCAGATCAGATGCTTGGGGTCTTTTTTCACTTTTAGCATGGTGACAATGAAAGATCTCTATGTGAAATAATCAGAAATCTGTAACAAATATGATTCATTGACTAGCACACCACCAGTAATAAAAAGAATCTTTCAGTGTAGCTCAATGAAACGTTGATATAAATATCACTACTTTAGAGCTAACACTGTCAGGATAAAATAGCTGCTGCTGCTCTCCATGCTCAATAATACTCAGTTAAGAAAAAACTATGATGTTAGCATCTGTGGATATTTTTCTCAAGCTAAGATTCACCTAAAGAAGCCAAACACTATTAATGATTACATTTCCATTGTAATAGGTTTAAGGTTTGATGACAAGACATTTAAGATATTTTAGTTTTTCAATGAAGTGCTGTAAGGAAAAATTATCAGCATCTTAGTATAATTTTAGATGCACCTGTTGAGTAGTAGCCATGATATAAACATCACTAGATTGGTGTATAAGTATTTACATGGATTAGATAAGTAACGTTCATAATTCACAAAGTATAATTCCATCAGTAGCATTACAAAATTTCTCTACCTTAAAATGGAGTGTTGAAAAACAGAATACCTAGATCCTACACCCAGCTTATTGGATTGGCACCCTTGAATTAAGAAGTAAATTCAATCTAACTGAAGATCAAATTGAATGATTTTGCCAGCTGGTTTTCTGAGTTGCCATAATTATGCCTCTAGACAGAGAAATAATAAAGGCAGTGATTGTGATTTTCATGTTGCAAAGTATTAGTTGAAGGCAAAATCAGAAGCTAATATTTGTTTTCATGTGTGGTGGTATCATAATGAGTGAAAGACCATGACATTTTGTAGCTGATAAGATTTGATTAAGTCCTTGCTATCTGAATTTACTTTCAAGTTAATAGACTGCCCCCTTGACAGTGCCTGTCCCATCCCTGCTATGATGATCTTGTGCCTTTGACTGGCCAGCAAACACCAACAGAACGTATCTTCCTTGCTTCTTGTCCTTTCTGTAGTTTTGGATGGTTCTCATTATGTGCATAACTAACACTGTTTACTGTATGCTTTTGTCTGATCAAGTGCATGTGTAAAACAAAGGAAGTTACTGTTTGCCCGCTTAAAGTTAAATGTTATAAATTTAAACATGTTCATGTAATAAGCAGTTTGTGGAGCATGTGTTCACATCCTGTCACATGGTTATTTCCTCTACTCAGAATGCTGCTTACAAACACAACACAGTTAACCTTGGCATGCTGCCCTATGGAGGTATTTCAGCAGTGCATGCAAGCAGAAGCATGACTTTAAACTTGCAGACTAAGTCTAAATTTGATCATCAAGAACTACCTCTTCAGAAAGTAAGTATGGACTGTCCTACATGTGTCAGCATACCAAAGGCAATGAATGTTGTTCGTTCACTTAATGCATTTAGGCTGTACATATAGCCCTGTCTACTATTGAGTCTCAGGAGTCCAGCACACACAAGGGTGAATTATGTGCAGCCTAAATTCTTAGCTGCTAAATGTATATTTGTAGCTAGACTGGTTAGCAGGCCCATGCTTTTTGGATTGAGCAGGGGCATAGCTTTCTGTGTTTCATTAATTAAGGCTCATTTTCCTTATTGTTCTTTTCCCCCCATTCTTTGTTCCTCTTTTTTTTTTTTTTTTTTTTTTTTTTTTTTTTTTTTTTTTTTTTTTTTTTTTTTTTTTTTTTTTTTTTTTTTTTTTTTTTGTATTTATTTAAGGGGTTTTGATTTTGTTTCATTTCTTGTTTCTGTTTTTGCTTTAAGATAGCCTGTCTTGTTTTGGTGATGTATTCTGAAAACACAGGTGTAAATTACTTTTGGATTTCACTAAATTCCATTTGAAAATCACAGATCCCTAATTACAGTGGCAATTAAATAGTGTTGGCATTTTTTGGTCCACTTTCTTTGTGGGGGAGTACAACACAGAAGCAAAAGATGAGAAGCAAGGTTGTGGCCTAACCAGCAATTGATACTCTTGATGGGTTAATGGGAAGTTGCATATGTTAAAGTGAAACATATGGCCACATTTGAAAGGGGATACTAAAAGCCAGCCAGATAGCTCAGTGGACTAAAGTGCCTGCTTAGGCAGGCACAGGAACTGGGGTTCGGGTTCAACCCCGGCATGCTGTGCCGGCCCCTCCCCCAGGGCATGCTGAGACTTTGATGGAAACTCAGCATGGTAGTGCGCACCTGTAATCCCAGTGCTTGGGAGGCTGAAAACAAGAATCACTGCAAGTCCAATCTGTGTAGTGAGACCCTGTAGACTCTGCACTACATACATAAAAAAAAAAGAAAGGGAATATTTCATAAGAAGAAACATTTTCATTGATCAGTGAAACGTTACTGCTTGTTTTATTCAGGCAAAATTAAGAACACTCATGTTAGCTGTTCAAATTCACCATTCTTAAACTTACATTTTGGTGAAGATTAATGAATCATTTTCATATGATGTTTCATTATGTTTATGCATTAGTATAGTCATTTGCTGATAATGTTTTTATGAAAAAAGAAGTGCAACTGAGTGATGAGGATGGCCTGTTTTGTAATATTAATGAAAACATGGAACAAATTCCCATCCCACCCAAATGAGGGTCATAAGATCTCAAATTCAAATTTAATTTTCAAATTAGTCTTTAATATTCTCTGACTGTAGACAATCTCTTCCTAATATGAGCATCGTAAAAAAAAATCAAAGAGACATTTATGTCCATATCTTTCTCAGCATCCAACATCTCTTAAAATACAAAAGAGAGCCAGGCCAGGGAGAGAAGTTGGTGTTCTAAGCACCTGCCTGGCAAGCGCAAGGACCTTGGAAACCCAGGTGCACTGTGCAAGCCATGGAAACTGGCTGCAGTGGTGCACTCCTGTAATCCCAACACTGGAGAGACTGAAGCAGGAGGCTTACTACAAATCTGAGCTGTGTAGGGAGAGACTGTACCAAATAAATAAATGAAAGATTTATTTAAAAATTAAGGTTTTTTTAAGAAAAAGAACCGAACCCTAACTAAATTGTTAACTTTTGAACATTGTTTCAATGCCTTCAGGCTCCTGTGGTATGACCACTGATATGCTGACACCTTTCAATTGAAACACCTGAGTTTGTGATTTACGAGAGCTGCTGACATCAGTTATATAAAGACACCCACTATGGCTAGTTGAACAATGCTGACCTCAGAACGGGGGGATCTCATACCCCGCTGGGCCAGAGCGACCCCAGCTCTTCTACCTGAGGCCAGAAACAATATGACCTGTTCTTTGTGTCCTCTCAGGAGCCTACAGCTCCCATCCTGTTTCTTATGGAAACTATCTTCAAAGAGGCCTTCAAACTTGTCTGTACTAAGAATAGATACATGGCTCCAATGTAAAGAGCACCTTCGGGGGGGCGGGGATAAGCAGAAATCAGACTTTTAAACTAAACAGCGAAATTCAGAAATCTTTGAGCAAATTAATGAGATCTTGAAATGAAAGCCCCTGCTGCTTACCTCAAATGGACACTCTCTGATTCTGCCCAATTCTTGGCCCCATGTGCTCAACGATCTACATCATGATGTAAATACATACAATACCTGAAAGAAACTGCAACACTGTCTTCAATGTCTAAATTGTTCTCCAGATATAGATTAGGCACATCTGCACTGTGGCATTAATTTTCTGAGTGGTTTAGGGTGCCCTTGAAGATGATCTCATTGTCCATTACCATAGCTGGGAAATGGTCCATAATAAACATGGTGTGGTGTTGTCACTGTGGACTTTTCACCCCTTCTCTCCTGGGTGTGGAGTTGACCTCTAGGAATTCTCTTTGGAAATCACATTAAACTGCAAGTGACAAATAATGCAAGGGTTGAGACACTTCATAAATAATCAGTGCAGTATTTCCCACATAAGAATAAAGAAAAAAAAAAAAAAGAAGAGAAAGGTGGGAGAAGATGAAAAACATGGGATGAAGAAAAGCACACAGAAAGGCCAGTATTCCATTACACAAAGCATTTCATGAAAAAATTAACAGTTTAAGCAACAGGCATCTGGGGAAACGTTCGCATCCCAATGCCAACCTCTAAGGCCCATGGAGTACCAGGGGCTGTATCAGTTTCTTGAATACAGGTTCTGTTTCTCCCCTTGGGTCTAGTCTAAGTCTCCATATTTCCACCTGTGCCCACGTGTGTCCTGGCTTGGTTTTTCTACCATCTATTAGAGTCAAGCCCTCTGCAGTCTCCCAGATCTTCCATTCCTAGTACTGTTGGCCTTTGCTATCTGGTTCCTTAATGTGAGGAAGGTATAGTTCCCCTGAGCCCTTCCTGCTGGGAGAGGAGATAGACAAAACACATTTTCCTTTGATTCTGAAATTCATCAACATCTATCACCTTTGTCTTGCTGCCTGAGGTAATAAAACTCAGTGTCTCGAGCACACAAGACATCTTTGCCACCCGTCACTGTTCATTACCCATGAGAACTAGCCCTGAAATGTAAGGCAACATCAATTTATAAGTATTTCCAGTAAATAAAATTGACAAAATTGTTCATTGTTCTGGAGAATTTTGGACCTGTCTATTATTCATAAAATTCTTAAATGATAATGTTGGATGTTTCAATTTAGGTGTATGAATTATTCTGAGGTGTCCATAAGGTTTCCTAAGGAATCCAAATGGAACTTTTCACCTGTCCCGTTCATATGGGTGGTTCTCTTTACCAGGGTACTGGTAGGGTTGAAGTTAGGCCCTACCCTGTCCTCATTGCTTGTCCAGCCTGCCTCCTATATCTAGGAGGAAGAAGACCACCTTTGAATTTCTTCTACAAAATTATCTTTGAACAAATATGCAGTAAACTAACTTGAAGATATAATTATTTATGGATAAGATTAATAACACAGAGAGCAAATGCATGATTTACAAAGAAGAATGTCCCTGGTTTTGCCATGTTTGTAAATATTTCTGATGTTCTCCCCTGTTTGTTACATGCCAGGTCAAGGTTAAAAGCCAAATAAAAACTTCATTTTTTATGATCTTTTCATTGAGCCCTTTAAGATATAAAACTAATGCCAACAGATACAAGAAAATTAGTTTCATGAATTAGTTTCCCTTTATAGTTCTTTTATTAATGTTTATTCTAATTTTCTATGGATTTTCATAGTAGTTAAGAACTAGAACATTTGGTATATAAATTGGCTATTCAGTTATAAAGCTGTCACTATTTTTCTTTTTCTTTATTCATTCATTTATTCATTTATCATTTGTTGACTGCCTTTCCAAAAAGCATTTGAAGCAACTTTCTATGACGTTATTGGTGGTTCCGTGTGCTTCCTCAGATGTGTTCTACTGTAATTGAGCTTAGCTATTGTCTTGAAACTGTATGTTATCAGAGAGAAATACAGCATTGTAAAAAAAAAAATGGCAGCTCAAACTACCATTAAAATTATCCAGATCAATGGTAGAATAAATACTTTTATTGGGAGAAAAATGAAGACAGGGAATTATTCAGAATATGTTGTGTACCTGGTTCTATGAGGTACTTTCAATGTGCTTTGTTCTTAAAACTCATAAAAACCCTCAAAAGAAATATTTATCACCATGATGAGTAAACTAAGGCTGAGGTACCAGACAGATGCCCTATCTCCATGCCTTTACTACTGCTGTCTCCTATACCTGGAATGTAAATCTAACTCTCCTTGGTACCAAAATCCATGCTTTTTTCTACTGGTACATAATGACGACCTCTCCAATGTTTATAAAACCTGACATTTTCCTAGAACATGACTCATAATATCCAATAAACCTCCTTCATATGCATTATTATCCCAGCTTGTCTTCAAAACAATCCAAAGAAGTACATACTGTGGAATTGGAAAACAAGGGTACAGCAAATAGAATATTTTAACTAATCCAACAACCTGTGACCCTAGTCATTCCCCACAGACCACAAGTACTGTGCTCTTAGCTGAGCTTAGCAACGTAGAGATTAACTTGTGCTTTTCAGGTCCACTTGCACTTCCAGAGCTTCTGTTGTCACTAAGGAATATGCTTTGTAGAAACACAAAACCAAACATTACAGAGCTAACAAAATTACATAGTAATCTCCAAACCACTGTATCCCAGAGACAAGCAGGGCTTCTGAAGATATTGCCCTTTTCTAACTCCCTGTCTGTAGGTGTCTGGCTGCCAGTATAAATAATGTGCTCTCTGTGACACTGGAGACATTTATTATTTTCTCTTTCTATTCTTTTCCATTAATTTATTTTGACACAATATCATATGATAGAATCTATTGCTTATCAGAGTAAAGAATCAGATCCTGAAGTAAATTATAATTTCAGGAGGGAAGGGACTAAAGTCATGGAAATTCACATATAAAATAATTATTTCACAGAGTTTTTCCTGGAAGAAAATGGCCTCGCTGTCTTTGCTATTAATTGAGAACTTAGCTGATACTCATCTTACCAGCAAGTGAGAGCTAGAGGAATCGTAATAGCAATATTTGTGCTTTAAATATTTTTAAATTATAATGTTCTTTTTTACTGAACTTATGCAGATGATTCAGGAGCACATAGAACAATGATTCTGTATACATTTATGCGACCTTGAGCCAAGGGTTGCCTGCTTAATGCCATGATTTTCTCCTGCTGCAATCCAAGCAAGATTTATGCTGTACCTCAGGGCAACTCATGCTTATAATTCCTATTGATTTTCTTGCATTTATTATTGGCTACCTATCCCTCAAGAAAGATTCGCTTACCTTTCTAATTATGAAAAAAGCCTTCAGTCTGTAAGTCCACATAAATCCTCAAAGACGGAGGCTAAAATTACCAAAACAGTGCTAGGACTTTCATTGCTGCTTCATTGTCATTAGAATGAAATGCTGGTTTAAAACTCGGACATTACATTACCACTTTCAAATTGAACCCATGAAATCGTAATTTTTTAGATCTCAGTTCAGCATATATTTACCTTTGCAATACTTTTCCCTGAAGGCATGAAAAAATAATAAGCTCACTGGAAATATTTCAGGGCAAATTGTTCTCAACACTTTTTAATATATGGTAATGCCCTCAATGAACTTTGCGCCTATTAGCAAACAAAACAGGTATTTGGTTTTGTAAGGAATGTGCCCCAAGACCTTTGCAGAGTGCTAAATTCTACTTCCAGTCTTATATAATTTTTCCTGCAAGACGACACTAAGTATAATCTCAAGAGCGCTCTGCACATCCATTGGCAGATCAGACCAAGGCCGCCTGACCGGCTAAGCCCCCTGCTGCCTTGCATTAGGGCCGGCCATGTGGTGCTCACAAGCACGCGCACGCACGCAGACGCGCACTCGTGCACACATTCCACATGCAGACGTGCAGATAGTCATGCGTGCATCCGTGTACATGTACGTCTCAGCAAAATGACAAATTGCTTCTTTTAATGAATACTTGTGATTATTCACAGTAGAAAATATCAAACAGGTTAAATCCACAAATCTCAGCGCTAGACTGATGCGAGCAGCTGCCCTGCAGGTTCTGTACTCAGTATTTCTGCGTTTTCATCAAATTTAAATTCTTTGCTTTTTCACTAAATCACACTGGCCATTTTCCTGAATTATTTTGAAATATTAAAGACCCGCAGGACTTAACACAGAACAGTGCGCTGCATCGTTGTTCCACGCTTTTTCTCTTTAAATGACTACATGCGACGTGAGGACAAGACTCTACCTCAAAGCACCCGAGGAGAACGTCAAGACTGTGCGCTGTGAGAAGCAAGCAAATGGCACGCCAAACCTCACTTAGCTTGTTTTATCAGAAATAATACATTCAGAGACTGGGTGTGGTGGCGCGCACCTCTAATCCAGCTCTTGGGAGGCTGCAAACAGGCGGATCACTAGGAGTCCGATCTAGTAGTGAGACCCTGAACAGCCTGTAAACCCTTCCCTAAAATACAGAAAAAAAAAAAAAAAAAGAAAGGAAACAATACACTCAATAGTTACAGCATTTTTTTCACTTTTGCAGTTGCTCTTTTTAGCTTTCAGAGAATTTCAGTAGCTAAGCAACTGCTTTTAACCATAAGGCATATATACCTTCTAGAGAAAGAGTGAGAGCATGTCAGCTATTTCTCTTTTCGATCCCCTTCACCACCTTCCAACATCAATAAATTGTTTTTATGGGATTTTTCAGGTCTTCAGACAAAATCCCTCCTACAGTGCCTCATTTAAGAAAAAATAAAATGGCAGATCATCCTGGAAGTTAATAAAGTAAATCGCTCTCAGGAAATCTCTTTAATTTCGCTATCTGGCGAAAGCATCTTACTGTGTATGCACATTCATGTCCGCTTCCTCCCCTGTGATACAGAAGAAACTGTGTGAAACTTAATTGCGATTTTTGTAAGAGGGAGATTAATTTATAGACTAGTGAAGAGCGTGTATAATCTTAGGATTTTGGTCAAATAGCTTTTACTTTTTTATGACAAAATGCATTTTGTGATTCTCAGCTGCTCTCTAAGCATCATGTCTAGGTAGGTGAAGCAAGTACAGCAGAGGAAATAGGGGTGGGGTGAAGAGAAATGCGAAGCAAACGTGGTGAAGACACGTGATTCTTAAAAAGATAACCTGGCAAACAACCAAGGAGTAGCTATCTCGTTAACCTCAAGTAACATGTTCTCTAAATGTGTTAACTACACTGAATTTTTCAAAAAACAGAAATGAGTATTTCCTAAGTACTCCAAGACTTTAAATTGAATAACTTTTTTCTGTCTTTTTTTTTTTTCATTTTCTGATGGGATTATGAACAAAAAAAAGTAATTCACTCGGCCAAAATAAAAATATTATTTGTTACATATATTAATTCCTAGGAAATTTGGTAGAGTCTCAGAATAAACCCACTTTAAAATATTCCCAACAGGGCTGGCCAAATAGCTCAGCAGATTAAAGCCCCTGCAAGCAAGCACAGGGGCCAGGGTTCTATCCCCAGGCCTGCCGTGCTAGCTCTGCCCCCACTGAGACAGTAATTGAGACTGGGTGTGGTGTTGCACACCTGTAATCCCAACACTTGGGAGGCTGTAAACAGGTGGATCACTAGGAGTCTGATCTAGTAGTGAGACCCTAACACTCTGTGGACCTTTCCCTAAAATACAAATAAATAAATAAGTAAATAAATAAAATATTCCCAAGAAGTCCTCCAAAAATACAGGGCGGGTATGCAATTGGTTTTTAAAAGAGCACCAGTTAGAACCACACAATCAACCACAGAGGCTTGCCACACTGCACATCTGTGACCGGCCCAGCCCCCTCATTAGGGCTGGAGGTCAATTTCTCCTGCAAATGTAGCTGTGCATATGCTCCCAGCAAGGCTTAGCAGGGTGTGTCCCCTGAACACATACAGAGAGGGGTGGCCCTGTGGGAAGATCCCAGAAAACCAGCAGCACACATCTGTCCTGAAGGAGAAGAGAAACAAAGGCTTTGCAGAAGTTCACATACATGTGTGTGTGTGTACATACAAGGCTACATATGCATACGTGCTCTGTTGGTACCAGATAGTAGAACGTACAACATAAATACAATATAAATCTCAGCATAAGAAGCTTTCTGATGGTCTGTGATTGGAATTAGTCCCTACGTCTCTCTTTAGAATAGGAAGTCCTCCTAAATTATCTCATACTAGGAATAATAGAGACAAAGTACTGTTATTTATTAAAAATAACAAGCTATAAATCAGCCAAAAAGAAAAAATCAGTGAAGAATTTAAACTTTATATGTAATATATGTGAATACAGATATAGATAGATGATAGATAGATAGATAGATGATAGATAGATAGATAGATGATAGATAGATAGATAGATAGATAGATAGATAGATAGATAGATAGATGATAGATAGATAGATAGATAGATAGAGATATATAGAGATATGTGTATGCACATATATAAACATATGTACATATGTTTGGTATCAAAACTCATAATTTATTTTCACTGTGATTCTTACAGCATAATATTTTTGACGTTGCTTTAACTTTTCTCCAAAGGTAACTGTCAATAACATCATAAATCTTGTACTATGCCAGTTAATACTAGTTTGGACTATTGAATGGCATATTTGCCCAAAATCATTTACAACCTTGTGGATTATGGTTTGGAATATTACAAATTCCATATTATGGATTACATGGTTTCAATTTATATTCTAAATGGTAAGATAATACTAAAGAGACAAACTGGGCAAGTTTTAAATGTTGTAGTTTTTAACAATTGATTGATTTTGTTCTGATTATTTTTATTCAGTTACTATAAACAATTTAAAGGTATTTTTAGATCAGTAAATAATTCTATGTTCATTTTATTTGTATTTCTCACTGCTTCCATAAATGCTATAATTTAGAATTCAGATTCAGTAAATAGTGTCTAGTAATATTTTCATTTAGGATATATTTTTCTACAAACAAAATTAATTTTAACATAATTATTAGGGACTCTTTTCAGAAAAACTATGATAAACTTCTATTACATCACTAAAGAATGCCATACCATTTTTGCAATAGACCCCGTCTCAGCAAAGCAACATTTTAGACAATGGACAAGAAGATGCATCTCCTAGTGGCCAATGGAACCCTTATCCACTTGGGAGGCGGGATGTGCCTCCGGACACCATTACTAAAAAGGTAACCAATTTCAATTGATGACACAAACCATAAACCTCGTACACCCATTGTAATATGTACTCCCTATCTGTGTCTTGGCATCATTTCTGACTCTGTTGATAACTTCAGACAAAATATTATTCGATTCTAAGTTTCAGTTCACAGTAAGTACACTAAAAAGAATGGGAAATGAAGAGAGCCAAGTGTTCAGCATGGGTGATGAATGTTTATAAACATCCTGCCACCTTTCTGCAGATACTGCAGCACCACTCTTATGAGTACTGTAAGATACTCTTCCAAGTCCGTGTATGGAAAGGTATGTGACATACACTTCTATCTCTCTTAGCCTCTGCAGTGGGCTACAACCAATTTGCATAAAATAAATGTTGACCATAAAAAGATGGATTTAGCATTTTTTAAGGCCATAGCAATGCTTCAACTGCTCATTTAGTAAGGGATGATCTGTACATTGCTATGTGTTGTAAGCACTTGCTAGAGGCTGATGAAGGAAAAACAATGACAATGCTTTGTATCTGGTGAAGAAGCTGAAGGGTTAAGCAGGTACTAAGAATATCGCTGGCTATGTCACTGTGATCAGAGAAAAAAAGAAAGCCAAGACCTAGGAGAAGATTCTTGCAGTATATTTGTAGGCTCAAGAGATTTGTATCCTGTGGAGTATTTTCAAAACTCTTGCAAATCAATGAAAGGCAACACAATTTTTAAGTGGTGAAATGCAAAGAAAGCCAAAGAAGTACATAAACATTAATACAAAACACCCCTTTTATCCAGGAGAGAAATGAAAAAGAGATGCCATCTTATGTTTACCTGCCTGGCACAAGTGAAAGGGTTTGAAAAACACGAATTATTTGCAAGTGTCAGAGGAAAGGAAACACTTTTCTATTTTGGGGAATATAAAGCACAATCACTTTGGTAACAAATTGTCTTCTGAAAATGAGCAAACACACACCTTGCCCTCCCTAAACCCCTGAATGTGTCAAACTAGAAAAACTCTTAGACACAGGCTTCAAGATACTTCTAATGATTACATTACAGAAAATTGGGCAAACTCAAATATCTATGAGCAGATAGTATGTAAATTATGTTCATACAAAAGTATGTTTCACAGCAAGAATAATTAGTAAAGCATTATTCCCATAACATGTCTATAGACTAAACACATAATTCAAGTGAGAAAAAGGTTGGTGAGATAGCACACTTAAAAATACTATATTTACAAGTCTCAGAAACAAACTAAACTAAAACTGGTTAGCCTTAAGTACATGAGTAAGAGACTATTTCTTAAAGGATTTAATAAACATAATATTTACAGTTATGACTACCTCTAACAGGAAGTCACAAGGAAAGATGGAGGAAGAGGCAAGCAGCATTGTTCTAATTGATGCTGTTGTAATTCTTGAGTTTGGTTGTGGTGAAGCATAAAAAAGAGGTGTTTTGTATTAATGTTTATGTACTTCTTTGGCTTTCTTTGAATTTCACCACTTAAAAATTGTGTTGCCTTTCATTGATTTGCAAGAGAGCCCATTGGTTGATTGAACTTCATAATTTACATGCTCATTATAATAAATACACACATTTTTATCATCTAGGTAAATTTCCCCCTTGATGACTTGATGCTATGAAATATCTAATTATTTTATCCAAGATAATAGGTAATGCATTGCTTTGCAGGTGCTACTTATGCTATTAATTGGCCTTTGGGGTAATATCCAGTGTTACAGGTAAATAAGACATAATGTGATGAGTGCTATGAAGATGGGTTATGGGTTATAATGGCACACAGAAAGGACACCTGTTTAGGGAGAAAACAGGAAGCTGAAAAGAGAAGAGTGGGCTCAAAGAAAGCCAGGGAGATAAGCAGAATCCAGGTTATTCTAGGCTTTATCCTGTGTAAAACTGAAAGAACACTGAAGTGTTTTCACGAGGAAAAGCACTTGATCAAATTTGCATTTAAAGAGCACAGTGATAGCTTTTAAGTGAATGAACTGGAAAGGAGAGACCTAGGAGCAATGAAACCAATTAAGAAACTTTTCAATAATCCAAGGGAGAATAGATAGATAGTAAAGGGAAATGCGCAGATTTAATATTTAATATTTTCTTTAGAAGTATGGACCAAAGCATCTTGTGATTCATTAGACACAGGTCAAGGAAACAGATAAAATTTTCAACCTTGACATCAAGGTTTCTAACTTGGCCAACCTCCCATTCATTAGCATGGGAAATACAGAAACAGTAACAGGTGGAAGCAGGGGAAAAGAGGAAAGCTCGCATTCTACTACATGGGTGTGAGGTATCCTGAGGGCATCCAGTGGTGTGTAAAGTGGAGATGGTATTATCTTGATTGGAAGCTCAGCAGAGAAATCTTAGGCACATGCGCACTTAGGGCTGAGCACAATGTAGATGTAATTCAGTCATGAGCAGGAGTGAAGAAGGTCAGAGGAGCCCCAGTAGATACCCACATTTAGAAGAGGGACTTGGAAAGAACAGACAGGGAAGGAATCATGAGAGGCACTGTCAGGATGAGATTTCTTTTGCAAACGACAGGAAATTCAGGGAAATGCCCTTAGGCACCAGGAAGTACACAGCTAAGACCGGAAGTGGTCCACAGTCCTCCACTCCAGTATCATTAATAACTTAGGGGTTTTTCATTCTGTATCCTGCTATGATTATCTCCTTGACTATTGCCTAAAATTGATTCTTCTCCTATTTAAGATTATTTCCAATGATGACAGGTGATAGAAACTTCCACTTTCAAATCCAGATAAAAAGGGCTGGCCAAATAGCAGATTAAAGCACCTGCAAGCAGGTGCAGGGGCCAGACTTCGATTCCCAGCCCTGCCATGCTGGCCCGCCCCCGGGGCACACTGAGAAGGCAATTGAGACTGGGTGTGATGGTACCTGCCTGTAATCCCAGCACTTAGGAGCCTGTAAACAGGTGGATCACTATGAGTCCCATGTAGTAGTGCGACCCTGAACACCCTGTAGGCCCTTCCCTAAAATAGTTAGGCCCTTCCCTAAAACAAAAAATAAAATAAAAAATCCAGCAGGAGAGAGATACAAGTTTCTTATTCTTGTTTTAAGAAACAGTTTATGCACAAAACCATAACTGTTTCTTATGCACAAAACCATTCTTCCTCAAATCTCCTGACAGCCTTTTTATACATCTCATTGATCCAAAAAAACTAAAGGCTTTTCATCTATACAAGAGTTATAGAGTTCTGTGTTTCGTTTTCAAGAATCAGTTGCTGGGAATAGTTAGAACTCTCAGCTTTATAGATTACTAAAAAGATGTGGACAGAAAAATAAGGAAAAGAGGCCCCTTGGAAATGGAAGAGTGTAGGCAACAATGTCAGGTGATGCCCCCAAAATTCAAACAAGGTAAGTGTTTCCCAGAGACTGCTCAAATCTAGAAACCTAAAACACTTGAGGAGGAAGTTTCTTTGTGAAAAGAAATAGCACATTACAGCAGGATGTAGCAGATAGCACAAGGAGCAGTTAAGATGGTAGACATCTGGGGGTGGGGGAGATAGCTCAGTAGAATAAGCACTTCCCTGGCAAGTGCAAGGGCCTGAGTTTGATCCCAGGTTCTGCAAAACAAAAAAGATGGTAGACATCTGAACAGAAAAGACGAAAGGGGTGCTATGATCAAAAAGAAAGCTGGAAACACCAGACAAGGGAAGAGTGAAATCTTCCTTGTTTGAGAAGGGAAGTTGTATGCCTTCGCAGGATATTTAGAGTGCCTGTTGGAGCAAGGGTATGCTGTGCAAGCAAAGGAAGGAACCGAACTAAATGTAGTGGCAGACAGCTGCTATCATCCCCTTATTCCTATTTTGTCCTGCATGGAACCTGCAGGTGTTTGCTTCATCCATCCATACATCCATTTGACATCAAGTCTGTTTTCAAAGTCCAGAGGAGTCATGCAATTGCACCATCAACACAACTCATCCTGCTCATCCTCTTGCCTCCTACTTGCTTTAAGAACCCCATACAATCCTACAGTTGATTAAATATCTGTATCCTGGTTAATATTGGAATGCCAAAATAAGTGTTGGATCTGTCTGAAAACTGTATTTATCTTTGTGCTTCTTGTCAAGTGTGAAAGAATATTATGTCTAAACTAATGTGTCAGGTTTTCAATGTGTAGTCATCTGTATTTCCTGCTATTATAATCAATGATTTTTTTTAATTTATTTTTTATTTTATTGAAGTACACATATCAATCAGACAGTTTCAAGACACCTTAATATGACAGATGCGATAAATTAATACATTGCAAACTGTTTTCATAATGTTTTGGTATCGTACAAGATGCATACATGATATTATATTTACAGATATTATATTAGCAGATGACTCTTATCAGTAAATTAAGAGTGTAGCTGCTTACTTATCTTATTTTTATACCTGAATTATATCATAATCAATGATTTTGATTGTCCAGTATTATTACAGTTTTTTATTATTATTGTTTTTTATTATTTTTACCTGAAATCCCAGCACTCAGAAGGTAGAGGCAGGAAGATTGCCATTAGTTTGAGGCCATCATGGACTACATAGTGAGCTCAAGGCCAGCATGAATTACATAATGAGATACTGTCTCAGAAATAAAGAGAGATTAAAAAGTTATTACGATTTTGCCTAAAATCTGAAGTCTTACAGCCTACAAGTATCTATGTGTACAACATACTTGTACACAAGTATCTTGTGGAGGAAGGTTCTTTCTTTCCATCTTTCTTTCTTTCTTTCTTTCTTTCTTTCTCTAAGATGATGCAGGTCTTGTTTGGTTGAAAATGAAGACAATAACAGGAGTTACCTGGGCTGCTATATTTACTGAAATAAGAATAGCATTATCCTATTACTATTGGGACTATATTATACTCTAAAGTTGGCATGCTTTAGAATTAATGTTGTTTTTGCTGTTGTGAGGATTGAGTGGACATTAGACAAGCCTGGAGACTAGAATGGCAGAAAGCAAACTGCAAATAAAATAGGGAATTCAAGCAGAGTAAGTGGTAAAAATTCTTAGGCAAGCCCATCCAAATCTATTTCTCAACACCTCTACAGAAGCAGCAGCCCAGGCCATCAGAAACTAGCAGGATGCTGCAGAAATGTGCTAGAAAATCAGTTCTAGAGAAAGACTTAGATCAGACTCATGGCTGACTGCTGTAACTATTGTGACTCTTTGGTAACTAGTTTTGGAAATACTCATGACCATGCCTTGCAGTACTACAGAGAAACAAATGAGTCCCTTCACACGTATATCCAAAAATTGAGACCCATAAAACAGACAAAGAATGTCAGGCCTTCAAGAATAGTTTGACTCCTGTATCTTCCATCACTGCCCTGTGTACCTGAGACAGGTGGAGGGACAAGATGATGCTGAGGATTTTTAATCTTGTCTTGTTTTTCTCATAATGTCATAGGAGGTGGTCAGTTATGTTAGTATGATATGTTAGTCCCCCAAACCTCAACTTTTGGAATCCATTAATTTAAAACATATAATCACTACTAAAAAACGTAATACTTTTATGTAAACCCTCTTCCCCCACCACAAAAAAAAAAAAAAAAAAAATCCGGGTAATACTACATAAGTACTTCAAGAATTGCTACCAAAAACTTTTTCAATGGCTGAAAGAAACCATTATTTCAGGAGAAGCATTGGCATTTTAGAATTGTAACACGTCACTGCTCTCTACCGGATCATGCTGCAGTCACTGTGGTAAGAAGATTGCATACTGGGCATTAAGTCTTCACTCTTATCAGCCATCATTCTAAATGCTTTCTAAATTTATAAAGCCTGTCCTCAAGGCTATAATGTAAGTACTACTATTTTACACATCTTATGACATACATGACCTCAGCTCCTCTCCTGTGCATAACAGAATGTAAGACCATGTCATGATGTAACAGATATTTGCAAAAACAAATATTATTTTAAGTTTGGACATTACACTCTGATTTGGTCAAGTTCTCTTCCAGAATGACAGAACTGTCCTAATTCAAAGATGACAGACTGTTTCAAAGTATTAGGAATTTTAAACCGGTTGAATATCTCAGAAGAAATTTAAAATTAAAGAACAATACCTAGAAGAGCACGTCAAAATGCTGAGGTAGAAAAACAGTAGTAAAAACGCCAAAATGACTTAATAAAACAAATTAGATTTCAGACTCTTCCTTTCAGGAATACATGACCAAGCATCTATAAAATCCTAGTGATACAGGATCTGATCATTCTTTAATACAGAAAGATAAGACATTGAAAGGTCACGTTCACCCTTAATGAGTCTCCCTGGCAGATGTTTGTCCTTCTGGAGTGTATCACGTTAAATCTGTAATGATTCGACATTGGAGAAATAAAGGTTGGACCTTCGCATGGATATGGACGAGGAGAAAGACAATAAAACCTTGCTAGCTTAGCCTTGGCTCCCAAAGCATACCCTTGATGCTGGAGTTGCCTGTTTTTCCCTCATATAAAATGTTAGCTCAAGCCGCATGGTGGCGCATGCCTGTAATCCCAGCACTCGGGAGGCTGAGGCAGGAGGATTGTTGTGAGTTCGAGACCAGCCTAAGCTACAAAGTGAGCTTAAGGCCAGCCTGAACTGCATAGTGAGACCCTGTCTCAAAAAGACAAAAAAAAAAAAAAAAAGATAAAATGTTAGCTCAGCCACAAAAGCTTTGGGATTTCCAGGATTGTCAGGTACAAGGCAAGATGAGAAATTCATCAGGAAGAACTAGAAATAATAATGTGGATTATATCCTGGAGATATAATCTTATATCTTACATAATCTTGTGTCTTATATCTTCTCCCCTACCCCCAATTGTACATTTCCCTTTTAAAGAGACATATGAAATATTTTTTATGTATCCTTATGTTTCTCAGAAGATATATTCACTCATTTTAATTTTGGCATTTGTCATGTTTTTAAGCATAGTATATTTTAATGTTCTTTTCTGCACACAAGTACAAAGGTAAGATCTTAAATATCTTCTGGAATAATAAATTGTTTTATCCATATGGCTAAACCATCATTTGTGTTTTAAAACAGCTAGACCAGATATCTACTGATTAACTTTGTACTATGTCAGTTATTACATAGTAATAAGAGTCAGAAAAAAAAAAAAAAAAAAACTCAGTTTGTTTTAAATAAGGAAAGTTTTTAAGGTACAATATAAGAAAAAAAATCACCTTGGCCTACATGTTTATGTTTGTTTTTGTTTGTATTTTTGTTTTTGTTTCATATTTTTAGGGGTCTACATGGTGTTAAGAGTCTCACTACTTGATCTGACTCATAATAATCCTCTTCTTTGCAGCCACCCAAGGGCTGGGTTTACAGGCGTGAGCCACCAGGCCCAGTCTCCATTGCCATCTCAGTGTTTCCTGGGGGTGGGGCCAGCGTGGCAGGCCCAGGGATCAAATGCAGGCCTCTGCACCTGCTTGCAGGTGCTTTAATCCACTGAGCTATTTGGCCAACCCTATGTTAAATAAAAGCATTTTATTAATATTTAATGCATGTAACAATTAAGTTATATTAGCTGAAGAATGACTGTCTCAGAACTGTTTTTTGGCCAAAAAGAAATCTCCATATGCGTGGCTATCAGTTACCTATATATGTGCAACCTGAGGAAACTCGAGTACAAATGTGGCTTCTGTGATTGACTTGAAGCCCACCACAGTGCTGCTGAGATCCCTCACTTCAAAGGATGGAGAGGAGTAGAAAATAAGTAATAAGGAAACAGAGATGAGGATTTAAATATTGTAGAAAAGCATTGGCAGTGGAGGAGAGCAGACCTTAAGGGTTTAAAAGTCAGGGTTTAGAGGACAAAGCTATGAAGGTCAACATGGCCAGCCTAGTATTAAGAGACACAGGAAATAGACATTTCTATCAATATCACAGTCAAGTGTATCTGTTCTGTTCAGAGTAAAATTGGAAATGAAACATGACTCTGGCTCTAACTGACAGCGCACCAGCCAGGCTTTCGCTTTGCACCATAGCAGCTGTGTCAAGTAGCATGGGATTTGGCTTCAGCATTGTATGTTTTCCCTCCCATAGCGTAATGCACCATGAACCACCAGGAGGATTAGCTTTACTCTGGGGGCCCATTAGCAAATGAGAAGAATCTTCTCCATCCCCCGTGTCTCGGCTATTTTTTACTCATTGCTGGGACAAAATACCTGACACCCACAGTTAAAGAAGGAAAGGTTTGTTTAGCGCACAGTTGCTTGAGATTTCAGTCCATACTCAGCTGGCTCCAAGGCAGAGGGGCACATGGCAGAGGGCAGCTGTTCACGGGATCAGAAAATGGCAAAGAGCAAAGCGGGAAGCAGCAGCTGTGGTGTCTGGGAAGTCTCCCCACTCTTTACATCAGAAGCAGGCTCCCCTGGGGTAGAGGTGTAGATCTCACACAATGTCCATGTCCTCTTGCACAGGATGGGGATGTTTACAAACTAAGAACCCTACCTCCCTGCTGAGTCACTTAATTAAAGTTTTAAGCATCTCAAGTTGACAGCATGTATCAACCAGTACACCCTGAAAACTCCTGCCTCAGCCCTGGCTCCCCTTCACATCTCTTGCCCCAGGCTCCTGATTGTCTTCTGAGATCACCAAATATTTCACAGGTCAGAGTCAACTTTCCTTCCAGTTTCTGGGAAAGACAGAAAAACAGTAGGATTCCTTGAAATGTGTTATGATCACATCATTGTATGTGTGGTGATAAGATGTTCCTTTAGGAAATAGCTAAGTGCCAGCCAGTGTGTTTGTTGGCTTGTTGGTTTGCAGTGCTGGACAGAGAAGCCAGGTCCTGGCCTGCCCTGAGGCAAGCTCCGATGATGAGCTCCATCTCTGGTCCTTTTTAAAAATTAATTAATTTTTTTTGATTAATAGGACACTTTCAATAATTAATACATTGTACATTGTTCTCTTTTTTTAGTGGTTATCCATAGTACAAGAAATAGATAGGACATCCTGTCCAAACACTATTAGTATAAATCTTTCTTCTCATTGATTTAAGTGAAAGTAGATGTATATCTATCCTAATTATACTGTATACACATATACAGAAAGGTCCTTCCTCTGTATCCCCTTTCTTCATTCAGTCCTGTTTGAGATGGGTATTCCATTGGCATCCACCTACTACAGGTGCATGAATTCAGCAAAACAATCCCACACAGTCTAGCAGTCCACAATAGTAGTGGGTTATCCCCAGAAGTTGTTGATTTGAGTCTTTCACAGCTCAGCACACCAACATGGCCCTACTTTATATACCTCATTTTTATACTTTTTCCACTGGATTGTTAAGACCAAGATAAAGCAAGACCTATATAGCAAGAAATGTATGTTTTGTATCTGATAAGGTCAGTCAAGTCCCCTCAGGATCTTATACCCCTGTACCACAGTTTGCAGATCCTTTGTCAATGTCAACCATATGGATGAGTCATGGTCGTTGCTTGACCAATTTGATCTCTGCAAAAGCCTGAGAGAATGTATTCTCTCCGTAGGCACACTATGTTATCGATCTGTCGCTCTGTGTCCCCATAATCTCCTTGATCAGAAAATTTGGGACCCAACAGAATTGCATGATGTTACAGTATAGGTTTCCTATTTCCTGAGTCTTCACTGACCTTGAAAGGCTAGGGTCAAAATGTTGGCTGACCTTGCAGCCCTTCTATTCTTTAATTTTGGTCAGCAAACTGAGGTTGTAAACCCTCCAGATGAATGGTATTATTGCCCTACTACATTTGCAGTTGGACTTAACTTCACTATCTGTCTGAATATCAGACATCTTAGGCATAATATGGAACATATGGCATTGTAGAAGGACAGCCCTCTGACGTTTTTTTTTTCCTTCTTTTTTCATTTATTACCCATTTAAAAACAAAAAATTTACTTGCGAGAAAGTATGGTATTAATTGGTGTCATGACAAGAAATACATATTTACAAGACCAGAATGACAGGCATTCCAAGCATGACCTTTGTATTGCACATTGCTGTCTTCAGTGCAGTTGCTTGGTTCATAGGTATCAGTATGTATAGTTAGTCAGGGTGAGAATCCTATCAATCATCTTCAAAAACCTAATGAGATTCTCAGGATCATTGCCTTACCAATCTTGTGCACATAAATGTATACTTTGCCCCTGTCATGTTTCCCCGATTTTCTCCGTGCCCTCTCTCCATTGTCCAATCCTCAAGTTCTCACTTTCCTTTTAATTGTGTTATACCTTTCTGTTTGTATTTCTTCTCTTGAGTTCTTATACTGGGGAGACTATACAATATTTACACATGTGGTTCTGGCTTGTTTCACTTATAAGTGTATCTTCAAGTAGCATCCACTTAAATATAAAGGCTTCGAGTTTATCATTCTTTATAGTTGAGTAATGCTCCATTGTATAAAAATACTACATCTTTTCAACCATTCCTCATGTGATGGGCATCTTGGTCATTTCCAAGATTTGGCTATCACAAATTGTGCTGCTATAAACATAGGTACATGTATCATTATAATACGATGTTTTCAGTTCCTCTAGGAAAATTCCCAGTAGAATAGCTGGCTTCAATGGGATTTCCAGTCCTAGTTTTTAAAGGAGTCTCCACACTGATTTCCATAATGATTGCACCAGTCTACATTCCCACCAGCAGTGAAGAACGGTTCCTTTTTCCCCACAGCTTCTGCAACATTTGTTGTTGGTTGATTTCTTTATGTAGCTATTCTTTCTGGGGTGAGATGGTATCTCAGTGTTGTTTTACTTTGCATTTCACAGATGGCTAGCGATGTGGAGCATTTTTTCATATATTTATTCACATCCTTAATCTCGTTCTCTGAGAAGTATGTGTTCATCTTGGATGCAAATTACTGGATGGGGTTTTTAAGTTTTGGGGCCTGAAATATTTTTAGTTCTTTATAAATTCCAGAGAGCAGAACTTTGTCTGAATGCTTTTAAGTTAACATTTTTTTGGAAATTTGTGGGTTGTCTTTTCGCTTTGTTGGTGATTTCTTTTGACATGCAAAAAATTCTCAATAAGAGGGGGTCCCCATTGTTAATTCTTTCAAGTATTAACCATGCAATTTGATTATTGTTCATGAACTCTTTGCCTACACCTATGTCTTCAAGAGTTCCTCCTACTGTCTCCTGTAGGAGATTTAGTGTGTCAGATTTAATGTTGGGGTCTTTAATTCATTTTGACTCTAGCTTAGTGTATGGTGATAATCCTGGGTCAAATTTTAGTTTTCAGCAGTTTTTCCAGCACTATTTGTTAAAGAGGCGATCTTTCTTCTGGTGTGTTTATCCCCTTTGTCAAAGATCAGGTGGCTGAGTGTGTTCACAGAGGCCTCTGCATCTTCTAATTTATTCCATTGATCCTAAGGTCTATTTTGTTGCCAATACCATGCTGATTTTATCACAGTAACTTTGTAGTATGATTTTAAGTCAGGAATTGTAATGCCTCCTGCCTTGTCTTTGATAGCCAGGATTGCTTTTACTATTCTAGCTCTTTTCTGTTTGCAAATTTTAGGAACGATTTCTCTAGGTCTGGGAGGTATGTTGGTGGCAGTTTGATAGGGATTGCATTAAATCTGCACAGCAATTTTGGGAGTACGGCCATCTTCATGATGTTGGTTCTTCCTATCCAGGAGTGGAGAATACCTTTCCATTTTCTGAAATCGTGTATAATCTCTTTCCTTAGGGTGTTGTAATTTTCTGTGAAAAGATCTTTGACTTCCTTGGTTAAGTCAATTCCAAGGTATTTCATTTTCCATGGTGTTATTGTAAAAGGTATTGTTTCTATTGTTTCCTTCTCAGTGTGTTTGTTATCTATGCAGGAATGCTATTGACTTTTGAGTACTGTCTTTGTATCCTGCTATGCTACTGAATTTGTGTATCAATTCTAGAAGCTTCTTGGTGGAGTTTTTTAGGTCTTCCAAGTAAAGTATCATGTCATCTGCAAATAGTGGTAATTTAACTTCTTCTTTACTTATTTCTTTTATTTCTCCCTCTTTTCTAATGGCTGTTGCTAATGTCTCCAAAACTATATTGAACAGGAGGGGTGATAGAAGACATCCTTGTCTTGTACCTGATTTAAGAGTAAAAGATTTCAGTTTTTCCCCATTTAGAATTATATTAGCCTTTGGGTTGTCATAGATGGCTTTTATCAAATTGAGGTAGAGTCCATCTATTCCAATTTTCTGTAGGGTTTTGAACATGAGTGAGCATTGGACTTTGTCAAAAAGCCTTTTCTGCATCAATTAGTTTTTAGATTTCACTGTATTGATATAGTGTACTACATTTACAGATTTTCAAATATTGAGCAATCATCCTTGCATCCCTGGGATTAATCCTAGTGGGTCATGGAGTATGAACTTCTTGATCATTTGTTGTATTCTGTTTGCTAAGATTTTACTGAGGATTTTTGCATCTAAGTTCATGAGGGAGATTGGCCTGTAGTTCTCTTTTTTTGTTGTGTCTGTCTTTCCCTGGTTTTGATAGCAGTATAATACTTGCCTCCAGGAATGACTTTGGAAGAACTGTTTCATTTTCAATTTCATTGAACAGTATGAGGAGTGTAGGGATTATATCTTCTGTGAATTCCTTGTAGAATTCATCTGTGAATCCAACAGGACCTGGAGTTTTCTTTGTCGGCAGGCTTTTTATTATGTTTCATGTTTTACTGGCTGTTATTGGGTTATTGAGAGTTGTTCTATGTTCTTGACTCTGTTTTGGTAATTTGTACCTTTCTAGGAATCTGTTGATTTCTTCTGTGTCTTCTATTCTGTGAGCATAAAGATTCTTAAAGTAGCTATTGATAATCTTCTGGACTTCAGCTGGGTCTGTGGCGATTTCACCCTTTTTGTTCCTTATTGCTTGTATTTGAATTTTTTCTTTTCTCTTCTTGATGAGGCTAGCTATGGGCTTATCAATTTTATTTAGTGTTTTAAAGAACCAGCTTTTTGATTCATTAATTGTTTGAACTGTTTTCTTCATATCAATTGAATTAATTTCTGCTCTAATCTTTATGATTTCTTCCCATCTTTGGGCTATGGGTTTGGTTTGCTCTTCCTTTTCTAGATGTTGGAGGTGTAGCATTAAGGTGTTTGTTTTTTCCCGTTCTGTTTTACTAATGTGTAAGTTCATTGCTATGAATTTCCCCTGTGAGAACTGCTTTCATCACATCCCATAAATTGTGATAAGTTTTGGTTGAATTTTCATTGAATTGTAGATATTGTTGAATTTCTTGTTTAATTTCATCTGTGACCCATTGATTGCTGAGTAGGATGTTGTTTAATTTCCATATATTTAGGGTTTTTTCCAGTTTCTTTTGTCATTTATTTCCGGTTTCACTGCACTGTGGTCAGATAATATGCATGAGATAATTTCTGTTTTCTTGCATATACTTAAGCATGATCTATGGACTAGTATTTGGTCTATTTCAGAAAATGACCCATGTGCAGCTGAAAAAACTATATATTCAGCTGTGGTTGAGTGGAACACTCTGTATGTGTCCACCAAGACTGTTTGCTCTAAGCTCTGGTTCAGTTCTGCTACTTCTTTGCTAATTTTTTTATGGTTGACCTATCTTTTTGGGATAAGAGGATATTAAGTCTCCTGTTAAGATTGTCTTATTGGATATTAGATTTTTCATGTCCATTAAGATATGTCTTATATAGTTAGGTGCTCCCATGTTTGGTGTGTATACATTTATGAGTGTTACGTCTGCCTCTTGAATTTTTCTCCTAACTAGTATATAGTGACCCTCTTTATTTTGTTTGATCATTCTTGATTTAAAATTGAGACTGTCTGAGAACAGGATTGCTACCCCTGTTTTTTTTTTTTGTTTTTTTGGAAGTGCTGGGGCATGTAGTATTGTTTTCTATCCTTTGACTGTCAGCCTATGTGCTTCTTTGTGAATTGAGTGTGTACTGAATGCACCTGTATACAGCATATTGTTCGATTTTGTTTCCTAATCCACTATGCCAGACTACTTCTCTTAATTGGTGAATTGAGTCCATTTACATTGATGGTTATAATTGAGATGTGTTGACTTATGATTGACATATTATTTACCTGCTATTGTTCAGTTCTTTTGTCTCCTATGTTTAATTGTTTTCCCTATTTAGTGAGTTTCTTCTGTTCACGTTGGTGAAGTTCTGATCATTTTGGTCTCTCTGGAACATCTTTCAGTAGTCTTTGAAGGACTGGCTTTGTCATCA